>JARKIC010002192.1:0-72730 GCA_029378375.1 Mycena olivaceomarginata | reverse complement strand
CCCCACATCGAACCACAGTAGGGTATTTCCCTCTTCTTCAGCGGCAGCGCTGGCAATCCTTCGTCACATCCCCTCGCACGCCTCGCTGTCCACTGCGCTCGTTATCGCAAGCGACATCACAAGCTCGAGCGACCCACCGCAAGTGATACCACTGCGAGTGCTATCGCGAGTCAGGCGCGCGACACCAGTACTGTGTCTCCAACTTCAATCCCCCGCCGAATGCTTCGACCTCACTTGCTGCACCAAGGCCGTCCACCACCACCGCGCGCGCAACGGCTACATCCATGATCCTGCGCATGATCTCCTCACGCACCTACTACGCATGCCTCCCTTCCATACATCCATCCATGTCGCTTATGAACGGCGCAAGGACGGCTCGAAGGCAACACAGAGTCAGAGCGGCATGGTATTTTGTCTGGGAGCGAGGGAGTCAGTCAGTAAGAACGAGGAGTATTCGGAAAGGGAGCAGCGGGAGTGTGACGTACATGTAAATGCTCGTCGCCCACAAGTACCAGCGAGCAGCGCGCCGGATGTCTTATGTATTGAGGGGCGAATGGCTGGCGCGATGTCAATGACGAGGAAGAAAGGCGAAGGAAACGGAAGGGGAGGAAAGGAAATCGACGTACCTGGGACGAACAAGTAGCATTGGATACAGTTGGGAGGACGAGAGCGTCGCCCATGCGGAAGGCGGCATCGTGCACAAGAGCTAGGCGAGGCAACGACCGCGACGATGTGTTCTCCGACGTCCGGCACCGGACGAGTCGAGCGATAGGGTGCAGGTTAACGGTAACGGTGATGCAGCGGATGAGGGACAGCGCACTGATAAGAATCAGAGGTATTGCGATTGCGTGGCGCAGGGCAGAGAGCTCGAGGGGGGGAACAGACGGCGGAGCGCTATTTGCTCTTGAGTGAATGAGCGAGGGACACATGGAGCGGACAGGGCGTACCCTTGATCGCGTACGAGCAGCAGACTGGTGATATTCGCAAAGGCGCAGGTACAGCTAACGATTGAAATTAAGAGATGGCACCGGATGAAAAAAAGTGGGAAGGCGAGCGTACGTCGCACGAAAAGTTCGTTGTAGGCGAAGAGAACGCGGACGTCGTGGGCCGGTCGACAACGTAGAGCTGTGGCTCCGGTCATCGCTGACAACGTGTGCGTGACGATGACTAGGCACGCATAGCTGCCGGTGGAGGGCGCGGAAGGGCTCCAGTAGCGGCAGCGGTCGAGTGTACTTGGATGCTGTGGTCCAGACGCGCTGGAAAGGAAGACCTACGTGAAGAGCATATTGCGAGGCAAGAAGACACACCTGAATGGTGATCATACCCCTAACGCAGACCGATATGCCAACCAGTTCCAGCTGCGGTGTATGAGGGTAGAGGACGCTGCCATGTCACATCAGAAGGGCGAAAACTCGGAAGGCGAAGCGCACGCTGCAAAGCGGCGATGAGATGGGGATGAAGAGGGCTAGGGTAGGCCAGGCTGCCGAGGAGCAGTCCCGGTGTCAACGCCAGCGGTCAACGAGCACGAACCAGGGAAGCAAGGAGATAATGGCGGTCGGTCCTCGCCGAAGATGAGGGGGAAATCAATGCCCGGATGTGAGACGTAACGGCCGAGGTGCAAGCGAGGGGAAAGGTGTGCCTCTGCTTTAATCTTCAACTTTGCGGTGGTGGCAGGCAGGGACAAGTGTTGGAACAAAAACGAGGCTCAGAGTCAGGGCAAGTGATGAGAAACAAGACGTGTCGATGTTTCTGACTCTTCTCGCAATTCGACTGCTCGTGTATATCCAAACGAGATGGCGGGCGAAAACGAGACTCGAGCGAAGGATAAAGGCGAGACGTAGGCCGATCCTTCCTTTTTGGGACTGACCCGCCACTTCACTCCTTCTCACCCAAAGACAATCGCGTGAGAGGTAACGACCAACAACGCCGTTGTTCGAGGACCGCTGCTGTTTGGGGCTCTAAATTCTCGGCTATTCGATACAACCCGCGGGTGCCGGGCATCCAGCCCGTACTCGTACCCGTCTACTGTATGTACGAATTCATGCGTCGTATAATTATTTTCTGCCACCGGGCGCGACGACGGCTCGATAGTGAACATCGCGGTACACCAGAATTATGCGGAGGAGGAAAAGGCGCGATACTGCGTTTTGGGCGCTGTAGACGAGATTTTGTACGATTTGGCGTACGCTCACCTGAGACGCCGAAGTCGCAGGTGTGTCCGCCATACCCTGTATTTGACTGTTCTATTCATGTTATTTATGGTATCCTAACGCTAAGTGCCTACCTGCTCTCCTTACCCTCCTTGCCTTCCCTTTCCCTGCACTCACCTTCTTCTTCCTCTCCCTTGCCCTTGCCGTCCCGCTCTCGCTCCCACTCCCGTCCCTGTTTTTCCATCGCTTGTCTTGCATGCCCTCCCCCCTCGCCGCTCCGCGCCTTCCTACCCCCCCTCCCCTTGCCGCTTCCCGCTTTCCCTGCCTTCCCCGCTTTCCCTCCCTCTCTTCCGTTCCCTTCCGCTGCCTTCCCTTCCCTCCTTTCGTCCCCTCTTTTTCGCGTTGCTTCCCCTTCCTTCGCCCCTCCCTCCCTTGCCTTTCCCTCCCCTCCTTCGGTTCCCTCCACTTCCCTCTCCTCCTTGCTCCTCCGTTTCGTTTCCCTCTCGCCCTGTCTCCTTACCCTCACTCCTATGCTCTTTAATTCGCCTGCCCTCCCCCTTCGTCTGCTCCTGCCCTCCATTCCGTTTCCTTTTTCCTTGCTTCCCTCTCCCGTCCCTCCCTTTCGTTTCTCTTTTTTTCGTGCCGCCTCCGCCTTTCATTCCCACCTAAACCCGAAGCTAACGAGCACACAACCTCGTCTCAATCGCCGCCTACGGCCTCGGTGCCACCCCGCTCACCTCCGCCCTCTCCACGCGCCCGCAGTCCATGTCCGCTGCCCCCTCGTCGCGCTCCCCAACGACGAATGCGGCCGGTGCGGGTGCGGGTGCACCAGTCGATGTCCTCGCCTGCGCGCGGTGCCGTGGCGTCGCCCAAGCACAAGCACAAACGTCGTCGTTGTCGTTCGTGAACACCCCGACGCCACCGCCTTTGTCCCCCGCACCGGAACACCCCGCCGCGGAGGTGGCTATTACGCCGGCTGCGGCGGACGATCCAGATGCGGAAGACTGCAGCTGGGCCGCGCGTACACTATGTCGTCGTCTTCGGGCGCAAGGGAGAGGGTGGTTGCCCGTCGTCGCCGACACGCCGAATTCTAATATGCTGCTGGGGAGGAGATGGCGGGGTGAGGGTGAAAGGATCCACCGCGTGGTGACGCCGAGCACGATTGAGGTGGCCGCCGCCGCCGGTGGAGAAGGAGCTGGGGGTGAGCCCGTCGCGGAGTCGGGGCGGGAGCGATGATGGGGATGATGGGGATTTGGGGGAGACGGTGGAGATTGGGCAGAACACTAAATTTTCTCCGAATCTGGAACCAACTATGAATGGCCCAAAAGTGAGCAAAGCGAGATTAAGCAAAATGCAACCTATCATCAAGTTCGCCGATTCGAGCTCCGGTGAGTTAGTAAGAGGAGCGGACGCCTGACTCTCTTGCCGGCGCCAATCCGCTTGTAACGGTGCGGGATGCTCCGTTAATTTAAGCGAGGTCAGGAGCAAGGAGAGCACGGGGAGCGGGGCACGAAACGGGCGTTGGAAAGACAAGGTACGGAAAATACAGGCTGTTCATTAAATACACTAATAATCCCCTGGAGGTGAATCCACTTGAGCTCCGTCGTTTCACATACCTCCAGGAAGGCGAAAGCCGAACTGGAGGGTTACGACAGCGATCAGGGACAGCGCCGCTACATTATCCCCCTTCTAGCGCTGGAGGAACGACAAGCGCGGAATTTTTTGGAGGGCGGCGAGGTTTAGGAATGTGGACGGGGTCGAGACGATCGGGTGGACGTGAGACGCGTCCAGAGTGTGTGGTTGTGACCGTGGGTGGAACGAAGTTGGAGCGAAGGTTTTGGCGGAGTGGTGGAGGTGTTGGGGTGCGACGAGTCGCAGGAGGGATGGCGGTAGAAGTCGTGGGTGGCGGATCGGTGGTAAGAATGCCAGGGGCGACGAATCTGAAGAAGGAACAGTAGAAGGAGTAGAATCAGAATCAGGTTCATTCACCGGGTAGGTTTTTTCCAATACAACGCGTTGCGGACGAGGAGCACGAGGATGACGACGGTGGAATCGTTCGAGCATCTCGTCAGCGGTATGAGGGATGTCGGAGAGGGGAACCCAAGCATCTTCGTCTCCGATGTGTCGCGGAAGTGCACAAGGTACTCGTAACGGTGACCAGTCTTGCGAGCATCACGAATAGCCGCAATGTGAGTTGCGGGATCATCGTCTGGAGCTAACTCGAAGCGGTGAGGGTCAGCGTGCGGGTGAAACTCGGAGGGATCATTGTAGGGTTCAAGGAGGGAGACATGGAAGACAGGATGAAGACGAGAAAGGTAAGAAGGAAGACGCAGCTTAAAGGCCCGGGTTCCAACAGCGCGTTCTACCGGATAAGGACCAAGGCGGCGATGATCGAGCTTAATGGATGGTCGGGTAGTCTTGATGTTGCGCCGGAGGAGCCACACAAGACGGCCAGGCTGGAGGTCCGGCATGGGATTGTGGTGGCGGTCGTAGCGAGCTGAACTTCTTGGGCATGTTCCAGCTCGGCCCGAAGTTCCGCGTGGATGCGTTCGAGTCGAGTCGCAAGGCGGCAGCAGGAACAGGAAGTGTTCTCTCAGTCGAGGTTCGAAGGTGGGGTGGAACCCGATGTTGGCGAAAAACGGAGATTGTTTGGTCGAGTTCTCGGAGTTGTTGAACGCAACTCGGCGAGAGGGAGGTAGTCGACCCAGTCATCCTGTTGATAGGAGACGTAGGCACGAAGGTAGGTCTCGAGCGTCTGGTTGGTACGCTCGGTGAGTCCGTCGGTTTGCGGGTGATATGCCGTGGAGGTGCGCGCATCAACTTGCAAAAGACGTGTGAGCTCTGACCAAAATTGGGAAATGAAGACTCCACCGCGGTCAGAGATCATAGACTCGGGGTCCATGATAGCGGAAAATCCGGTCGAGGAAAAGCCAGGCGAGCTCGGGAGCCTTGATCGACTCGTTGCAAGGGATGAAGTGAGCGGCGCGGGTGAGGCGATCGCAAACCACGTAGATCGAGTCGTAGCCGTGCGAAACCGGAAGTTTGACGATGAAGTCCATCGAAATCGAGAGCCAAGGACGGGTCGGGATATCGAGGGGTTGTAAAGGCCCATAGGGACGGTGTCGGACGGCCTGGATCCGAGGGCAAATGTCGCACGCCTTCACATAGCTTCGGACGCGCGTGTACAATCCCGGCCACGAATAATCCCGTTGAACATTTTGAAGGGTACGCGTGCGGCCGGGATGTCCTGCAATGACGGAGTCATGACGTGAGCGCAGAACATCTGTACGGAGGGGTTCAGGAACAAAGAGACGCCCCTTGTGAAATACCATCCCGCGTTCGGCGACAAAGTCGGGATCGCCTTGCGCAAGAGCTTCGCGCCACTCCGGGTCGACCTCCCACGCATCTTGGAAGCGTTTGAGGAGTTCGGAAGAGTCGATCGAGAGTGTGGTGAGGGCAGAAAGGGTAGCGGATGGAGGAGGAAGCGAGGAAGGAGAAGGATGGAGGGTGTGATCAGGGAATAAAGGCTCGGTGTGATAGGGCTTGAGAAGTTTTGAACTGCGCTTCAAGAGCCTCATCCCCCTTCTGAGGGACGAAGTCCGGGCGTCGGGACGGAGCATCTGCGACGTTCTTGAGACCGGGACCCCATTCGAGCTTGAAATTAAACTCTGAAAGGAACATAGACCAGCGCGCCTGACGGCGATTTAAAACACGAGTAGACATGAAATACTCAAGGTTTTTATGGTCCGAAATTACCGAGACTGGAGTTGAAGTCCCAATAAGCCAGGCGCATGTCGCGGAAGGAATCCACAACAGCAAGGAGCTCCTTGTCATACACCTCGTAGTTGATTTCGGCGGGAGAACTTGCGGGAAAAATACGCGACTGGGTGAAGTTGGCCGTCGTCATCTGGCTGCTGAAGTACACCAGCGAGCGCAAAGTCGGACGCGTCAGTAGCGAGGGTGCAAGGCCGAGTCGGGTCGAAGTGTCGGAGCACGGGTTGGGAGAGGAGCGCGGACTTGAGTTTATCGAAAGCGTCGCGCGCCGAGTCAGAGAACGCAAAGAGGACATCCTTTTTACAAAGGGAAGTCAGTGGAATCGCAATGGAAGAATAATGGTCAACGAAGCGGCGGTAAAAATTCGTAAAGCCCAAAAAGGACTGAACGTCTTTGACAGAGCGAGGCTCGGGCCAGGAGCGGATCGAGTCGAGCTTCTTGGGGTCCATCTTGATACCGTCCACACCGATTACATAACCGAGGTAGGTACCTCGACCGGTCAAACTCGCACTTCTCCGGGTTAGCAAAGAGGCGAGCTTCTTGAAGCCGGTCGAGCACTTTCTTGACATGCTCGTCATGTTCTTCCTGGGAACGAGAGAAGATCAGAATATCGTCAAGATAAACAACACAAAAGATATCAAGGTAATCGCGCAGCGTATCCATGATGAAGGCTTGGAAAGTCGACGGCGAATTCGAAAGGCCAAAATTCATGACAAGAGTTTCAAACAAGCCAGCGGGGTACGAAAGGCTGTCTTCCACTCATCGCCTTCCTTGATTCGGACGAGGTTGAAGGCGTTCTTGAGGTCGATGACCGAAAAAACCTTGCAACCTTGCGTCCTGTCAAGAAGATCGTCAATAAGAGGTAAAGGATAACGGTTCTTTTTAGTAATTGAATTTAAACCGCGATAATCAACACAGAGTCGAAGGTCGCCAGATTTTTTCCGGGCGAAAAGGATCGGCGCAGCCGCAGGAGATGTTGAACGTCGAATGAAGCCCTTCTTGAGGTTTTCATCGAGGTATTTGGCCAAGGCATCACGTTCTTCCTGAGAAAGTCGATACATCGGACCAAAAGGAGGAGTTTTGCCATCTTCGATTTCAATCGAGAGGTCGTAAGGCCGGTGCGGAGGGAGAGCATCCACTTCGATGTCGGAAAAGACGGTCGAAGCCCAGGGCATATATTTAGCAGGGCGCGCAGCGCAGAAGGGTCGTGAGGTTCGTCGGGGAAGTCTGGGCCGAGATCCGGGTCATGAGTCGAAGGTGTTGAGCCATCGCAGAGAGTTTGTAGTAAGAAGAATCTGCGGATGGAAACGAATCAGTGAAATATCACAGTTCTTGGTTTGTTTACGAAAACGGTGGGGGTTCAAAACACGAATTTTGGGAGTGGGAGCAGGAACAGGGTGTGTGCGATCAAGGATAGAACGACCGAAGCCGTTAAGTCCTGTCAACGCTGAGAGGAAGGAACCAGGAGTAGGGTTGGGAACAGGAGCAGGATCAGGGGAGGATGTGCACATCAGAGGAGTAGGCGCGCTGTCCGCGGACGAGCGCAAGGACGAGTCGTGGGCCAAACGCTCATCATCAAAAGGTGTATCTATAGTAGGTACAGGGGTGGAGGAAGGAACAGGAGAGGATTTCGGAGCAGGAGCAAAGGAGACAGAGCGACGGAAAAAAGGAAGTAACTCGCCGTTAAGACCGAAGCCCAGGCCGACAGAGGTTACTGAGGTTGAGAGAGGGAGAAGAGCCCGGGGCGAGTTGAGGAAGACCGAAGCCTTGCGCAACCACGCGTACGGGCCTAGAGCGGACAAGATTGCAGCAGGAGAGGGTGAGGTCCATGTTGGCCCAGTCGAGAGTGGGGTTGTGACGGCGCAGCCAGTCCAAACCGAGAATGACCGGGTAGCCAACAGACACAACGCCGAGTCGGATAACCTCAGAATGAGAGTCAACCGAGAGTTGAGTAACGACGTCGTGAGTGACCAAGCCGCCAGCGATGGGTCGATCGTCGACAGCAGTGATTGGAACCGGAATGTCCTTAGCTGCTCGCGGGAGCGAGTGCCTTTGGGCGAACCGATCAGAGATGCAGGAGGCGGAGGCGCCGCAGTCGACCAGAGCAAAGGTTTGGACCGGAGGACGCCCAGGAAAGAAGAGAGACATTGATGAAGAAATGGTCTGGAGAATTCAAGTGAGAGAAGGCAGCAAAAGCGAAACGAGGAGAAATATAATTTTGGGGTATGAAACGTCCATTCGTCGCACGAACGAGCGCGGGCTTCGCGGCGAGAACAGGACGCGCCCTAACGTCAGATCCCGAGAGCCCTAGGGCAGGAGATGAACTCTCGGTTAGGCTTTTCCCGCCGAAGCGGAAGCAGCCTTGCGCGCAGCATCGCGCTTTTTCGCCTTATCGGACTTGTTGGCACAGTGGTCCGCATTGTGACCAGCACCTCCGCAGTACAAGCAGAGGTTTGCCTGGCGACGGCGATCTTTCTCAGCCTGGGTCAAGGGGCCGCGAACCGTGATAGCATCAACCTCCATCGGAACGACTTCAGAAGAGCTGGTTGCAGTAGACACGGTAGACGCCTGGGGAGTAGATGCCGTCTGGCGAGGGGCAGAACGAGAATTGGAAGCAGAGCCAGATCCAGAACCCGAGCCTTTAGCACGAGCATTCTGGGCACGTTCACGATCAGCGAGTTCGCTCTCATGAAGGTCATTATCAATCTCGATAGCGAGAGCCACGTAGTCGTCGAACGACGCGGGCTTAGGGCGAACGAGCACAATGGCATCTCGAATGGAGGCTTAAGGCCCTCCTTGAACTGGTCAAGCTTCGTCTGGTCTGAGAAGCTGACATGGCAGGAACATCTGTACCTTTAATGCAATGTACCTTGGCCATGACCGGGGGTACATTGCATGGTGGACACTGCCTAGCTGGCCCACCAATAGCCGCCCACAATGCAATGTACCTGCCCCTCACCCCATTTGGGTTGCAGCCGAAAATCCCATATTTCGGCCGTTCCCGCGCCTTTTCAGCACCCGAAAACGGGTATTATTCGCGATAAATCAGAATATTGCACCGGCCCCTCGCTAGCACATTATTTGGGCCACTATGATTCCCCATCACCGCATATTTTTGTTCCATCACTCCGGCTGCCCGGCATGGCTTACTCTTCTCGTGGTGTCATCCATTGAATCCCCGAACACACCCGTGTCGTCCCCGATCCTTCCGTTCTTCAAGAACTTCAAGTCCGACGTGTACACCCCACCTAATCTTATCTTGATAATCTCAGAGTTTCCCAAAACAAACCTCACGCTGGCTGTACATCTCTTTTATAAATATTTTTTTCTCATTCTGGCGCAACAAGAACAAGTGATACCAAATTCTACTTAATGACGACCACCACCGCAACGCACAAGATGATGGGATTTTACCTCCTGGCTCCACGGCGTTTCCTATTCGGGTGTTATCAAGATGATTTCCAAATTGGGCCTTTGACATACTTGGGCGGCCCCTCATTCTCTTTGTCATCCCCTCCATTTTCAGGCCTCTTGCGTTTTGTGCGGGTGGATGGCTCAACCGCCGCCTCGTTCTCCTCCTCTGTATCCAAGTTGGTCCCACTATCATGCGAAAATCAGCTTCTCGTTCTCACGTCAAGTCAACGACACACCTTTTCTTTGCCGCAACTGCAACTCTGAGAACACACGACATGTCAAGCACGGCAACCCGCCAACTTCCAGCAGTGTTGAGTCTGGTGCGGCAGCTGCTGCTTCTCCCCACCACAACAAACCACCCATGTACAGCAGAAGGCCGTTCTTGCCGGCCATTTTCGAAATATTCACCCACTCTTCCACCGGGATAGCGTCAGCGGGGCCGAGCTTCCTGTTCGTTTGCAGACGAGCTGCAGGCTGTGCCCTCATCCACCACGCCCACCACCGATCTGCGAATGAGCCTTGTGCACTCGCCGTCCAATCCCGAGCTCAGCGTCACTTGCTTCTCCCACTTCCGTCGGCGCTGCATGAATGTCGGGATCTCTTCTGGTCGCACGTTCTTTTCCCCTTGTGGCGCGAGAACATCTCCCTTGACAGGGTAGCCAGATGCTCGCTCGAGCGCGATGAAGTCCGCCACACATGATTTCCATTCTGGGCCACCCCAAGTCTTGCCCCGCTCAAAGGCCCTAACCGCGTTTGTCAGCTCCTGCGGCCAGCCCGACTCGTTGTGGTTCTTCCACACACTCTTCCACCCCCCTCCCCATTTCCCTGTCCCTCGTTCTCTTCCTCACCGTGTGTGTCAGGTCGCTCTAAAGCCATGTCAACACTCGACTGGGCTCGACGCCAGGCTGGTTTGGGTTTGGGTCGTGCACGCTCCACCACCACCGCTGCCTCCTGCCGCCTTATCGGGTGCGTGCTCCGCTGCCGCCTTATCGGGCGCATGCTCTGCTGCTGCCATATCGGGCACGTGCTCCGCTGCCACCGCCCCATTGCTCGCACGCTCTGCTGCTGCCGCCGCTGCCTCATTGCTCGCACGCTCCACTCTGCGCCGAGCCTCTGCCCTTTCATTGGCCATACTCAGCATCTCCGGCGACATGCGCGCCAATTGCCCCATATATTCCATGCACTCCGCCGGCGACATCAGCATCTCCCATCTTAGTGCGGCACCCACCACAGGTCCAGTGTACCCTGCATCTTGCACGTCCATCTCCCACATCGGGAACAGGGTGTTCCCATCCTCCTCGCTCATCTCATAGCTCGGGTTCCGGAAGCTTGGGATTGGGAATAGGATAGCGTCGGGGTCGGCATTGTGGGTGGGGGTACGAGTATGGGGGGCAGCAGCAGCAGTGGGATTCGGGGGGGGTGGGGGTGGGAGTCCCGGGCATGGCAGCAAGATCAAGGGTGAGGGTGGGGGTGGGAGTACCGGGTGTAGCAACGGCAGCGGGTATGGGATTGGGGGAGTGGGAGTGAGCGGGGGTACCGGGAGTGTCGACATCAACACTGTCGCCTGCGGCTCTGGCTCCGCTATCGTAGGCCAATGCTGACGGGATCGCCTTCAAAGCTCTTGCGCGACACTCCTCTTCCGCTAAGTACAAACATGTTATCGCTCATCCTGACTGAATAAATATCACTTACTGAAACAATGATGTGCAAAATTCACAAAGCTGCGCTGTACAGCGTCAAAGCCTCCACGGTCGAAATCACTCCAGATCCTGGGCACAAGGCCATTCGAGAATCCGGCATGCACACTGCATTCATTTTTGAGATCCCTTATCACCGATTCACGCGTCAGAACACACCTCCTCACTTCAATCCTCCCCCCACGATCGGGAACTGGGCCGCAGAGCAAGATACTGACGTTCATCCCAAATTGCTGTTGAGCGGCCTCCGCAAACGGTGTAAGGTAAAAGGCCGCGTTATTCAAAGCACTAATGCGAAAATTAACGTCGTCACTCAGATCATTGCCAAATTAATCTCTCACATGCTATATTCCTCGGCTGTCGATGGGGTGTCGTTTGCGAGCGCTACTTTGTACGTCTCAATCGCCGCCTCGTGTATCTTGTCGATGGTCTTAGAAATCTCTGCCCGGAATGCTGGTGTCTCCGCCGACCACATCTCCTTCGTCACTTGCTGGCGCACGGCGACCTCTGCCGGGGGCTTTTCTCCCCGTTCTGCTGCCGCTCGAGTGACCGCAGCCCACCGTGTGATGAACCGCGGCTTGATTCTCTCGGCGTAAAAATTTGTCGAGTAATAGTGGAGCTCGCGCTTTCTCGTAGGCTCCGACGGCTCCAGCTCGGCCTTATCAAACAGCTGCTTGAAGGTCTTGGGCACCTGTTTCTGCCGTACGTTCCCCCCATACTGTGCATGATACCAGACTGCGATCTTGTTGCGCAGCTTTGTGTAGTACGCGGACCGTGCCTCGGCAACCTCTGGCAGAAGAGTATCGACGTCCTCGTCCTCGTCGATATCGTCTGCAGTGTCTTGGCCCTCCTCCAGATCCTCGTCCCAGGCCGTGTTGTAGCCGTATTTCTTCAAATACAGTTTTGCAATGCGCGTGTAAAACGCGCCAGTTTCCTTGATCTCCGCTGCGGCAATGAAGTCCTCCTTGTACGCAGTGAAGAAGGCCAGTTTGGTGCCGTAGACCCAGCTCGGCTTCCCAGGTTTCACAGGCGGCTTGCCCTCTCGCGCCCGTTTTCTGGCTGCTGTACCTTGGCGAGGCATGTAACTGGTAAGCGCTGTCCTCAGTTTTTCTACGACCACACGTAAACAAACAGCATCCTTACAGAGTACACTAAAGGAGCGGCCGCTCCAGCGACTCATTTACTTTAGTTCTCCCTCAAGTATATTTATTCAGAGCGTCCAAAACAACTACAAAAGGAAGCCGTCCAATAAACAGCCTAAATTAATTCGGGCTCCTCGAGCGCAAAGCTTGCGGCTGCCTCCAAGCTCCGTGTGACCAAGAGCTCAGGTTCCTCGCCCCGGAGGCGCATTTCGCGGTAACGTTGTTCCGTGCGCGCCCTTGTTTGTAAATGATTTAATGATTAGCTAGACAAGAATATCACATACGCGCTGCTGGAAACGACACCTGCCCCCCGAATTGCGAAATTCACAAAGTCGTCCTCCTCGTGCCGTGCGGCCTTCTGTGGACGAGGTGCGCTGGCGTACATGGCTCCTCCTCGTGCCGAGCGGCCTTCTGTGGACGAGGTGCGCGCGGTGGCGTACATAGCGCTTTCCTGCCGGACACATTAAGTATTCTCAGGCAGGCATAAAAAAAAAACTCACAACTGATCTCCTTTTTCGTCCGGTGCGGCAGAGGCTTTCCCATGCTTCCGCGGTGAGGTGTTCACTCCGTGCGCAGGATCCACGGGATGGGGATGTATACCCCACCGGCATAGTGCCTGCCAGCCGTCGATGCACTCCTCCACGGAGTTGTAGCCTCGGTAGCTGTTGTCCGGGAAGCCGGAAATACTGGCTTTGGCCTCGAGCCTGCGAAAAAAAAAGGTCTTCATCCAAAGGTACGGTACGATGCTGCGACGAGTTACCAGTTGTCGAAGATCCCCACAACGTGGCCCTGCGAGACCAGGTAGAATGGAAACCCGCGTCCAGTCTTCTCCACGCTATCTGTGCCCCCCGGAAAGGAGGCAAGCAGTAATAACGGTGGTCCCGCCCTCCCCCACGGATGTCCATGATTAGGTCTTCAGCGCGGAGGTTGGTGAGTACAAGCTGCGACATGGTGGCAAGGAAAGGAAGACGATCCTTGATTGATCCATGTGGTGAGTGCGCCACGTAACAGATAATATATGGGGTGAGTGCGCCACGTGTCTGCTAACCCTTCATTTTAACACGCCATGGTCGCCTGGCCAATTCTGGATGGCTCCAGCGAGGCAGGTGAGTATTTCTACCGTCATTCCATGAGTCTCGATTAAAAATTTAAAAATTCAAAATTACCAGCATGGGATTCCGAGGACGAGTGTCAGGTTACTCTCACCGCGTTTTGGCGGCGGAGGGAGAACGTCAAGTCATACTACGAGTTCCTCAACGTGAGATTATGGAAGGACGGTAGTATCGGTCAGCAGTTCCTCTGTCAATTTACGAGAACTTAATTTGGCCAGCAGCTTGTTCAAAGGCCATTGCGAGTCGACGTGCTGCAATCCACCGGCCCCAGCTGTTTCGGGTATGGCTCCAGACACGGATAGCGCCCCATCCGATAACGGCGCCAATGGCCGCGGCAGCTGGCTGGGGAAATACCGATGGCACCGGGTGGGCCACTGGCAGAGGGTGGGGCAACAGCCATGGCCACGGATGGGGCAACAGCAGTGGATGGAGCGACACTACTTCGGAAGAGGCACCCACCTGGGACGGCGTCACCAGGTTTCCCAAAACCCGGGGTAAGAAAAGACGTCAGTGCCGATGCAGGCACATGCGACGGTTAGCGGCCGAGGCCGAGGCCAAGGCGGGGGCAGTGGCAGCGGTAGCGGCTGCCGATTCATACCAGCAATGGGGGATGGCATGCACATAGGTACATAGATCACATGTACTGTACTTGTGTGCTACCCGGAATCACCATTCCCCGTCCTCCTCCTCCTCGTCTGATGAAACCAGATCCAAATCCGACCAGTACTGCCGTGCCTTCGGTCGAGGCTTGGTTGTGCGCCCTGCCTCAGCATTTTTCTGGATTGTGGCACGCCTTGCGCGGTGGGCAATTGTCTCGCGATACCTGTACACACACATTGTCGGCCAGATGTAGCAAACAAAAAGCTGGAAGATTTACCGCTCCCGATAGCGCCGCTGAGCCTCACGGTGCTTTTCCCTGCTCCTCCGTCAGAGCGGCACGGACTCGCGCCATTCTTTCTCGGTTTCTTTTTCGGCTTTCTGTGAGATGTCTGCGAGAATATGGATAGAGCAATGCACAAGAAGAAAAAAAACGAACGTTTGCCGGTACTTGCGATAGGTAGCCAGGCGCCGGAGGCGGCGCTCCTCGTCATCACCACATTGTTGGAGGGCGGAGGGAGGCATTTTGATTGGAATGATGTGATGGACATCTTATCTGACCAGCGCTTGTGGTTATCGCCGATAGACGCTGGCTTTATTGGGCCTAATGAGGTAACGTAAGTACTCACATTCTCATTTCTTTTAGCTTTTGGGCAATGTGGGCCCTGTGGACGGCGTACAAGTATCTGGGAGTGGTCAAATATAAGTGTCCCACCCAATTTTGATCTCGATAGAAATTTGGTTTGGTTGAACTGAGATTCATGTTGCGACCCAATATTGGTTGCAAGAGTGTACTGTATTTCGAAGGTGGACTAAGCTGAGATATCAGGATGAATGGTGGGTTGTTGTCTAAAGTTGTCCACACTCACTAGAAAACCCCTCCTGCAGTCAGAACTGACCAACCGTTGAGCCCCAATTTATAAACTTCGAAATATACGTCGTGAAACTGACCGAGGAGTGCCGCCACTCCATTGTGAGTGCGCCACTTTGTCGACATATCAGTCAAAATCCGTGCCGCCTCAGCCTGAGGCATAATTTTAGTAATTAATAAAGACAGAAAATATCCTCACAGATGATTTTAAAGCCTTGGCAAAGAGCTATGGAGGACGTCGTAATATATTTTTGGCCAGTTCAACCATGAAGTTGAACTGCCCGAACATGGTCACCCCCCCGAGCCAAGATCGTCGCCGAAACCTTTCCCCATCCTTGGACAGTGGTTTAACTCAATCCCTGACCTGGGAAAAGCGGCAGAAGTTCCAGCGTGAGGGAGTAGGGTCCGAAATTGGTATGTGTAAACGAGTGCAAAGAAACCCACAATGACGTTCATTAGGGCAGATAGAGAGAGGTACGCACTGAAAATCCAAATCCACATCAACCCGAGCATGGCACAAAAGACCATCTCGGTAAACCAAATACTATCCCAAATCCATTCAATAAATAGCATGTAGATAGTTGAGCCCAAAAAAAAAAATGCGGGATAAACTTATATAATGAATGATATTCATTAGAGCAGATCAAGGGAGGTGCACACTGAAAATCCAAATCCAAATTACCCCAGGCTTACGTCTCGATGAAGCTGAAGGACAGGGCACTTACTTACCATGACGCACTGCATCAAAATTTGGCGGAACTCCCGGAGATTAGCCGAGGCGTGCGTCATCGTTCTCATCACGTGCACTTCTTTGCCTTCCGAGCAACTCATATTGAACGGACTGCAACCCACTTGACTCGGGTACGTGATGCGGCAGACTTAGTTACCCTCTGAGCCGGCGCAAGAACTATGCTTTTCAGCGACTCCCTGTACACACTGCTCACGTCGGTGTCGTCCTCTTATGAATGAGTTTTGCGGCTCTTTCCAGTCCGACCTTTGACGGCGGATGGGGCGCTGGATTTACAAGGGGCACCGGATTTACAAGGGCACCGGATTTACAAGGTATGTGGCCCATTGGACACTTTGTGAACATTAGGTTGACTTTTTCTATGCAGAGGGCACCAGGGACGTTTGCCGGCAATGCTCGGGTGAGGAACCAAAAGCGGCAGGTGCGTGTGCGCACACCTCGCATCACCTTTTCATTAACAATGTTATCAGCCATCCGACCTGATCTCCCCTGCCTGGCCGTGCCAGCCTCTGTCCAGACCCAACCCAATGTACAGAAAACACCGCCGATGTCACACATTCTTCGTAGTGGGCGCAAGCAAAACATCCGCTTCCACGCGCAAGAAGATCACCACGTCGCCTCGCTGCCGCAAGGAGATCGCCACCACGCCTCGGTGCCACCTGTCGGTCGATGACGAGAACAAGTTTGCAACGTGGAAGGTCTTGGCTCCACGGGGGAAATGGACGCCCGTTGACTTTATTACGGTTGGTTCGCCGCTCTGCTTCCCAGAAGGCACGTAGAGATGGCGATCTCTAGTGTATGGCACCAGTAAAAAAAGTTTGATCCACTGCTATATAATAACATTGCTTTGACTGTCGCAGATTCGAAATTCAGGGCCGTATCACGTATTCGCATTGTCGAATCACACGTCCGCATTCCATTTTCCAGCTTTGTCTTCAAATTTCTACAACGTTGAATTGACCGACCTCTACCTACCTCTTCGATGTCGCATAAACGCAAGATCAAAGAGCCACTCACTGGTATTGCGGGTACGGCAGCATCAGTGTCGTATCGCACCCAGGACAACCGGAGACAGCGCACAAGGATGAGTGTGGTTGAGCAAGGGGCCGGAGTCGCTGATGCGACAGCACCGGACCATTTCTGGGCGGACGATTTGGTGACAAATATGGCGAGGAGTTCTGAGACCTTCTCATACCAGCTTGGGGACACGTCTCTGGAATCGCAGCCGGATGAGCCCGCAGACGACGGGATTAATGTCGTCGTCATCCAGTCAGCCGGGAGGAACACAAAGTCGGTAAGTATTTATTTATCCTTACCAGAAGAAATGCTAACAGAGATTTATCCAGGACCGTCCGCTGAAAAATTGGCTTCCACATAGAGACGAATATCTGTTGGAGAACTTACGCCGCGAGGGACGAGGGTCCCCGAGAAACTATGCTCGGTGCGCTGGTGGCCCATGTGTGGATCCCCGACGACAATGTCCGATTCGTCAATGCGATGGGCCAGCAGTTTGGCGTTGTACGGATCAAGCGTGCTTCGGGGAATGCATGTATTGCTCACGGTGTATCGTAGCTGCGCACGTTCAGCACCCCACACATTTCTTGGAAGTGCGTTGTTCGGTTCGGAGCTGCCACCGGGTTGTGACTGCTAACCCATTGATTCAGATGTGGAATGGGACAAATTTTGTTCGTGGGCGAAGGGTGGCTTCAGAAACTCGGTCTCCGCGTACAGCTCGGACATCCCCCTGGCGTCGTCTGCCCTTACCGGCAGGCGGCCGCCCATGATTTTGTTCTCTACGATCTCACCGGTGTCCACGAGATGAATGTGGACTTCTGTGGATGTCCGAGGGATGCACAGCCCGACAGTCCTCCGGAGGAACGGCGGACCCAATTATTGCGCGCTTGTTGGTGGCCAGCAACGATCACAGCGCCGAACACATGCGCAACATTCCGTGCACTGCGACATTTCCAGATCATAAACTGTCTGGGAAAACTCTCTGCTTACGACTTCCTTCGGGACTCGAAATGTGCACAAATCATGATGGGCTTGATAAACCTCCAGTGAGTACTTTCCAGCACATCTCTGAATGTGGGCTAATAAATCGCTAGGATCGTCGACGACCCTTCATGCACATCGTACGTCAGTGGCGGGAGGGTGAAACGCCACAAGAGAGCCAAACGGGGACACGATGAAGGGGGTATAGCAGCAACGAAGCAGGGCGAGTTGGCGAGACCGTGTCGGGCATGCCCCCAGCCAGGCTGGAACCTGCCTCCAAATTGGGAGAAAATTGATCCTTTCTACCGGTACGTGCACTACGCAATGTCGATGAGCCAATACCTAAATTGTTTATAGCTTCATATACATAGTGTTTTTGGCGGCGGATGCGAATTTTCGGTTGGGAAACCGTTGTGTATCCTCGGAAGCATCGGACCCGATCCTCGGGGGATGGGTTCGGCTACTTCTGTCGCCGACACGGCGAGGATGGATACTATGCTCATATCGCAAAGCATGTTGACGAGGAGGAGATCTCCAACTGCTCTGGATTTCGAGCAATGTTCCTGGCAAACTCGAAGCGTGTGCGGGGATTGCGGACGACGGGAGTCGGGGGTGTAACATGCTCAAGACATAACATGTGGCGTGCCAATGGCATTGGCGACTTGCAAGTGGGCGAGCGGTAAGTCATTTCAGAAAACAATGGATACAAATATTAATTTAATGACAGTCAATGCAATATAGACTTCGTTGTTTTGTCGGCCCTCATGACATTTGCCATGGCCTGGCTAGTCTTGTCGTACGACATTGCGTGTCAGTACGCAGTCAAGTTCTGGGAGCGCATGGCGAAAGATGCCAGAAGCCATGCATCTCAAACTTCCGCCGGCGGATGTTTGGTGGATGGTCCCCAACTTTCACCTCCCTGATCACCTCACCAAATGCCGCTCCCCCTTCTCTTTTCATTGGATGCGGGGTGCCGGGATGACGAACGGGGAGGGAATAGAACAGAACTGGGCATTTTCCAATGGTGCCGCACCCTCGACCAGGTTGATGGGCCCTGGGTCACGTCAGGCGGACACTCGAGGATGTATTTGGGTTTCATAATTATGACAGGCTGCTGGCAATGCGTAAGTGGACTGCCGAGAGTTTCGGATGGCCATTGACAGTGTCCATGTAGATCGCATACTCCCAAAGCGGCTGGCGGTTGCCATCAAGGATGGAAACCAGCACCGAGTCGCGTTTGAAGCGTTTTCAAAGGGATTGGAAGAGGCGCGCCCGGAGCAGATCAAGGAATGGAGGGCGTGGGTGGAGAGATGGGAGTCCACGCAGCATACAACTCCAGAGGACTCTCCGTTCGACATGCCAGAGGAAGGTTCGTGGATTTGAAAAAGATTTATGGGGATGCAAATTGATATCGCCACAGTGACCAGTCTTCGGCAGATCCAACTTGAGATTGCGATGGAAGAATTTGTCTGTACTTCCGAGGGCGTCGAGATCGAACGCGAGCACACCCCAAGCACCTTCATCATCATGGGCCTTCACATCGAAGAGAGCCAGTGCATTTGTTTTTTCTATCCCAAAAATCGGGTAGCTAACGACATTTTTTATGTATCAAATAGGCGGCGCCTAGAGGTTGCCGTGCGGGCCCTGCGGAATCCCTCTCCGACCCAGAAGCTGGACTTCACCAAACGTCGCACTGCCCTCCTCAAGCGTATCCACAAATTTCGCGAGTTGCAAACAGTGTACATGCCATCGGTCCGTGCGGTGCTCACCAACATCCAAAAGCAGATGTACGATGGAAGTGGGGAAGAATTACCCGAGGTGACACGGCTCTTCATGCCGTCAGAGATTGCGGACCCGAGAAGCCGGGAGAGGGTGTGCGCCATGGGCCTTCCCACACTGGAGGCACGCCTACGCGAGGCGGAGGCAGCGGAGGCCCTGGAAAGTGTTCGTGTAGGCCTCCGCACGCGCACCATGACCAACAGATACAAGTTGCGCAACTATACTGGCCAGGGGCTGATGACGAAAGGCCAGGGAATCCTGCGCCAGAATCAACATCCGCATCCACATCGCCAAATTGCGCTACCGATACTCCCGGGCGGCGCTGGTAGCACTTCGGGGACATGGAGACTGGGAGGAGCGTCTGCGTATGCTCGACGATGACGACATCCGGGGCTTGAACGAGCGCGCACTCACTGCCGAGGAAAAAGCTCAAAACAAGCAATGGGCTGATATCGGGGGTGCTATAATTGAGGGTGGGATCGCGCGCGCAGCAGGTGTGGCAAGCGGAGAGGGCTCGCACACCCTGTCCTGGATCTGGTACCAGGTAGGAGCCGGCGAGGGCGAGAACGACGAGCGTCTGGAGGAAGGTGCATCATTCTATCCATTTATCTATCTACAAACAGAATTGCTAATTTTTTGCGTCTATAGCACTGCGGGTTGAGTGGTGCAAAGCCCTGGCCCGATCCTCCCGATACACGGAAGAGGTGATGTTGCTCCAGGAAGAAATGCGCCGCACGATTGCGTATGGGCAAACTGCAGCAAATCAGTGGGATACTTTGGCGGCAGCAGAGCTGCCTGGTGCTTCGGCGGAGGTCACCGAGGGCCGGCGCGCATACGCTGCAGAGCAGGCTGCAACTGAACGTGCACGGTGCATTGATCTCGAACGACGCTGGACGGGCCTTTTGGTGAGAGCGGACACATACCTGGAGGGGCGTGCACTGGTGGATCTTTCAGCACCGGTGACGGTTGAGGTCGATATTGCAGATGAGATGGGATGCCGAGGAGGAGGAGGCGAGACTGGAGGGTGAGGAGGAGGAGGAGGAGGAGGAGGGCGCACTGCCCGAGGGCCAGTAGACAGGGGCATGTATTTTAATAGGTGTAAATACATCATTCCTCCTTGCTTTTTCCACGGGCTGCAGAATGTTTTGTTGTATGCCGGGGGTGCCGACAGTATTAATATTGAGCGGTACGGGAGGGTGCACTGCTCGAGGGCCAGTACACAGGGGCAATGGCATGTATTTTTAATAGGCGTAAATACATCATTCCTCCTGCTTTTTCCACGGGCTGCAGAATGTTTTGTTGTATGCCGGGGTGCCGACTGATTAATATTGAGCGGTACGGAGCAGTTGCGCCGAATGTCAAAGGGTGCAGGGAAAATACCCTAAATAGAGAGCTATACAGCCAAAATGTCCGGCTATACCGGTTTTAATGCCCCGGCTGTCCTGTGAGGCCTGATCTCTCGGATCAGGGTACAATGCATTGTGGGCGACCATCGGTTGTGCACTCTAGCAATGCCCACCATGCATTGTACCCCCCAGCCACGGCTGGGTACAATGCATTGTGGCTACAAACCAAGGCTGGACCAGGACTTATGTTGATCGCCACGGACTGTTGGCATTGACCAACCACTATATTCCTCTGAAACAACAAGCTGGGGCAAAATATATGCCCGGAATCCTTGCCGAAGGTAAGAAATGGGCAAAAACGAAGGAGGCGAGGCAGTCGAAGCGACTACAAGAGGCGTATCAAGGCTGCGGGGCCGTTTAACAAATCTGAAATGTAGTATACAAGCTTGAGAAAACGTGCCCTTATTGAACGTACTTGCGTGAGATTGAGAACTCGAGTTCCAGCTTCGATTCGAATGTGTAGGGCTCGAGGTCGACACGATCTGCCATGCCGGCATGATTACGAGAATCACGTGATGTGAACCAGGCGCGGTTCGTCTTGTCTCTGCTCCTACACCCATGCAACTCTGCGTGCCCAGGTTCTTCCCAAGCAACAACTACAAGTCGACGGAGGACCACGACACCCACTCCTCGAAGTCCTACTGGCTGGTTTCCAGATGTGGGATTATTCACCTCTAAGTGCGTGTTTTTTTTTTGTCTTTTTGCATCATTGAAAGATTTCTCAGAACAGCGGCCAACTCTCAGTGCGGGCCCGACGTCGAGGGACGATGGAAGCAGCATGCGCGGGAGAAGGCACGCCGAGGAGGAGTGGGCCTCGATCTGCGCTCGCCACCACCACCACCCTAGTCCCACAAAACGAGGACGACGACGAGGTCGTTCCCGACTCGGAGGCTGAAAACGACGGCGACAACGACAATCGTGGCAGCGTGCCCGTGTCCCGGGCTTTGGACCATGGCCCCTGCCACCGCGTCGCCGCCGCCGCCGCAACGGCACTCAGTTGACGCCCGCACATTCGGCGCCTGCCCCATTCGGCACCCGCACATTCGGCACCCGCGCGTTCGGCACCCGCGCGTTCGGCACCCGCGCGTTCGGCACCCGCGCGTTCGGGCGCCCACGCGTTCAACGGCTGTTCGTAGCCCCGACTCCATCATCGAAGACGACGACATTGTGGAGATCGGCGTGCGACAGCGTTCGGGCGCGCCCGTTTACCTCCGCTTTGAACGTCATCTCGTGAAGTCCGAGGAGCCGCTCTCCCCACCCCCACCGGTCAAAATCGAGGAGGCGCCGTTCGTGGTGAAGCAAGAGGACCGCAAACCGAAGTTTAAAAGCAGGATTCAATGGACCCCCCGCTCGATCCCCCCTCGCGTCGCAGCGGCGCGTGTGCCTGAAGTCCGGAAGACACCGCAGCACCGGCTGGATCCGAACGACACGGATTTCTATTTCCTCAGCGACAGCCCCAACACCTCGCTCGACACCGAGGCTTCGCTGGACGCCTCGCCCACCCGTTCGCCGACCGAGGCGGCTGCCCACCCGCCCGCCGCTGCCTCTTCTCCCCGCCCCATGGACGCTCCCACCCGTTCGCCGACCGAGGCGGCTGTCCGCGCGCCCGCCGCTGCCTCTTCTTCCCCGCCCCATGGACGCTCCCACCCGTTCGCCGACCGAGGCGGCTGTCCGCGCGCCCGCCGCTGCCTCTTCTCCCCGCCCCATGGACGCTCCCTCGCGTGCCCCCTCGACGACCGTAGTCGCAAGCACAAGGCCCGCGCCCGTGCTGCCCCACCTGTGGCAACACTTATCACCTCGTCCCCCCGCACCTGCGTCTCCCCGGCCACCTGCCCCCCGTGTCCGCCCGTGCACCCACGACCGTTGGTGCGACTGCACCTGCACCCGCGTTGGCCCATGCACCCGCACCCGCACTTGCCTGCGAATCTACTGCCTCACCCGCGCGCATGGCTGCCCGAGAGTTGAACTCTCGGGCGGGCGTGCATCTTGCCCCTCCGGCTGTGCTTGCACCTGCACTCGAACTCGTTAGTGCATCTGATGGACGCTCGACCACGCGGTCCGGCGAACGTCCCGACCCGGCCCGCGAACGCACCGTCCCCGACTCATTTTCGCCTGTTCCGCGCTCGACCATCGACATGCCCCAGCCAATGCAACATCGGGCACCCGTCACCTATGCGACGCCTGCCCGGTCCATTTGCGTTCGTGGCTCCGAGTCCCCGAGCCGTCACAACTCCAAGTCCCCGAACCCCGGTCCATTCAGGAGCCGAAAACGGAATGCGAGTTCGAGCCCCGATTTTTACGGAGTCGGTGTCCGGTCGTCGTGGAGTCTTGAGCTCAGCGTCCGTGAGCTCCACCTCCTCCCTCTCGGTCTCGATGTTTTCCCGGAAATCGAACGAAAGCAAGAGGCAGAAGAAGTCCCCCTCACCTGAACGGACTTCATTCCCTGTCTTTGTGAATGTGCAAAGGAAGACGTTGTATAAAAGCCTGTAAGTCGTTTCAAGTCTTTCCTTTTTGGCCGATAACTGATTTTTCGAAAGTTCGATGGCCCTTGAGGAGATGGGACAGGGTGAAAGCATCCAGACCGTGTATGGATCGGAGGAGGCGGAGAATATTCTGTCGGGTCTTGCGGATTGAGTTTGCTGAAGGTCAAGAAATGTGGAGGGGTTTTTTTTTACTGATCGTACGGAAGTATATCGATTTTTTTGCTGGTCGTATGAGAATTTCGAATATCCCAGACATTGCTATAGTGCTTCATACTTACTCTGCTCATGTCTGTGAATTTTTTTTCTTTGTCGTTTCTTGGTACGAATACATCGAGTGTCGATTTGTTTGGTATCATGGAAGGAAACAAATATTATACGAAATCACTTTTGCCTCTTGCCACTGTTAGTCCCTTTTACTCTGGCTGGTGTGGCTTCGTCGAACACAATCTCCCTCGTCGGCCCTCCTCAAATTTGGAACGTGAACTCATTTCAAACTATCCCAAGCGACCGTATACCTTCTCCTGCAGCCTTCTCGACCGAGACGCGTCTTGTCAAGTGGCCTTGGCTACTCGTTTTCTCGTACTTATTTCTGAGCTGCCATGGCCTCGGAGACTGTGAACCCATCTGCTAGGGGACCAGAGGTACGTTCTTTTCCCTGTCATGTATATGGATGCTGAACCATATTTGAATACAAAAGGGACCGCCAACCCAATCGAGTCATCCCAACCCCGAAAATTCGTCTCTTGGGGGTGATGGTGTCGCAGTACGTCCAGTCTTGCTGGTGGAAACTTTGTATTGAGGAACATCGTTAGGATCACCCACCCACCCCTCCTCCACGCACCGCCAGGCCGACAGGCTCTCCAACCGGGTCAGCCTCCAAGAAACCTAGTGACGATGACGATGATGATGGGTGGGAGGATGAGGAAGTGCTGCAGGGGCTTGCTACAACCCACCGAAGCCGTAACCCCCATTCTGCCGTCATTTTTCCTCGGAGCGGCAGGAAGCGATCCAGAACTGGAAAGAAACTCCCGAGGCCAGCGTGGAGAAACAAAAGCAGACCAGGTCCAACAAGGCAGCTGCCTTCAACGACGAATTGAAGAAGTATGACGACTATCGCGAGACGCTTGCACAGGAACTTGCCGACAAGTACAACATGAAGCTGTTGCACATACGAAGGAGGATGCGATTGTGTGGGGGTTTCAAGAAGGGTCGGAAATCCAGTCTGTATAATATCAAAGTTGGGGCGATCATGAAGCGTCTCAATAAAGGTAAGATTTAATTGGTCGCTGCGAAATTGGCTTACTTTTGGGACCTCACAGATCGGTGTGTTTGGAGAAAAATACACCATGAAGGAGACGAAGGCGCTGATCAAGGAAGACTCGTCAATGCTGGACGACTTCACCAGCGACGAGGTGAAGGAGTTGGTGAAGTTGACGAAGACATCAAAGAAGGTGAAACGTACGGGGGTTCGAGCAAGTAACAAGGCTGCGGCAGCAGATACCAAGGCAACACTGGAGGCTCTGGCGAGAGAGGTAGATCATTCTGTTTTCGTCAAATCTCTTCGTGTGACTCACCTGGCAGATGTCGGATTTGGCCGAGCGCACGGGGATGGTGGGCTTTGCCATGTTTTCTCAGGGACACCTCCACGACCACCAGGGTATATACCAGATGGAGTCCCATGGGGCTTTTCAGTTTTTCTTAGATATCCTTCGAAGGGGACGCCACCGACGTGGGTTCCCTTTTCGAGCTGTGGTGTGTTAATCGAGCTAAAAGAGGTAAGATGCAGAGAATTGAGATGAAGAGGTCGTACTCACTGTGTTATATAGACAATGCTGAGGGAACTCTGGGGTCGTTGCAGAAGCAATGTGGGGATTCGATTCGTGCTGGGCTTCGTGAGTCTCTGTGATTTAACGATGACGGACGCTCACCAAAGACCAGAGCTTATTACTGGAAAGCCCAACCTCAATATGAATTTCGACAACTACATCAAGGCCATCGTCCTGAAGTATAAGGTCGGTCTCTTGGGCTGGCCCAGCCACATTCCCTTCAAGCGCATGGGGAAGCAAGCCACCATCGCGCACGTTCACGCCATCGACGAGGGATTGAAGGATGGGTCGATTGCGTGGGCGAAGCTGAAGAAGTCGCAGCAGGAGAAGCTGGTTGCAGAGTTCGAGGAGATGGTGGCGAATGGGGATCGTGAGGAGAAGATCAGGAAGCAGAGATCGGACAAGGGGGGGGTGCATGCGAAGCGAAAGCGGACGGCGAAGGGCAGCGACGACTCCGACTCCGATGATTCCAACAGCCAGGATCAGAGGAAGGCCAGAAAACGGGTGTATCGCAAGGGGAGGGACGACTCAGATAACTCAGACGAGGACGAGGACAGCAACGGTGCTCCAGCCCCCTCCAAGCCGAAGCCCAAAGCCAAGAGCTCCGGATCGACAACCAGCTCCAAGGCACCAGAATTCTCAATCGCAGAGAAGCGAAAGGCTCTGGAGAGGATGTCGGGCAAGCGGAAGGCAAGGTCTGGCGGCGATCAAGAGGACGGGGAGGAGGATCGCCCGAGGAAGAAGAAGAAGGAGGCTGGGTCGTCCAAGACGAAGAAGCCGACGAAGCCAAAGGCCTCTTCCTCTCGCCCTCCTGCCCGCTCTCGTACCCCTCCTCCTCGACCCAAGCCCAGGGCCATTGTCAAGGGCTCTCGCAAGAGTGGTCCCCCCGGAATTCGTGTGATGGAGGGCGGTGAAGACTGAAGTGTTGTCGGACTCATACTGATGAAAATGCCGATGAAATACACCCTATTTTTTTGGAATTTTTCTTGTAATTATTGGACTTTTATTGAGGCAGTTTCCTTTTTTGGACAGTACGACGGGTGGCGCGCCAGGCGATGTGGGCGGGAAAGAGTTGTTGCAGCTTTATTGCAGCTTTTATTACAGCTTTATTGCAGCACAGCTGTGTGCTAATATACAAGTCCCTACATCCGTCAGGAAGGGATATTGCAGCTTTATCGCAGATTTACTGCAGCTTTATCACAGCACACACAGATACCATATATAAAATTTTGGGGAGTGATATTGCAGCTTTATCGCAGATTTATTGCAGCTTTATCACAGCACACACAGATACCATATATAAAATTTTGGGGAGTGATATTGCAGCTTTATCGCAGATTTATTGCAGCTTTATCACAGCACACACAGATACCATATATAAAATTTTGGGGAGTGATATTGCAGCTTTATCGCAGATTTTATCGCAGCTTTATTGCAGGGTGGGTATATGCCACATATGCAGGTTCCTATCCTTCGATATTGCGACTTTATCCCAGCTCTATCGTGACTTTTATTGCAGCATAGGCAGAATCCTCAAACGCCTTCCTACTGGTTGTGGGCATGGGGGGGGAAACCCACTTCTAGTAGGAAGAGTTATGTGGGAGGCATAGGTGTTGATAACTCAGCACTCACTCATATGAAACCCTCATACAGTGCGGCATTCTCCCTTTTTCCCAGCCGCCCCATCCCACCCATACCCTCCACCACCCTCCCCAACTGAGTTGGCGACATGGTAGAGGGAAAGCCGTGCTGCCGCCAGTGCCGCAATGATAGCTACTTGATCGGGCTGATTCTCAGATAGGCGGTCCGCGCTATCCGGCAGCTCCAATTTTTTGCGCTAAGTCAGTTGCGAGTGAGCTCGAATATTGTAGAGCTTGTATACGAATTGTTAGACCGAACTCAACATCAAATACAATGAGTATTTAATTTTTGGAGTCGGGTTTCCCCCAAGAATCAACTCGCCCGCCCCGCCCTTCTAATTCCTCGAATCAACCTGTATTTTACTTCGTAGATGATCAATTTGTCTTGTTTACATGCCCCTGCCCCATCCCGCCCCAACCAACTTGGCGACATGGTGGTAGAGAAGCAAGAAGGGAAAGTTGTGCTGCCGCCAGTGCCGCACTGATAGCAACGCTTGATCGGGCTGATTCTCGGATAGGCGGTCCGGGCTATCCGGTGACTCCAAATTTTTTCAAAGACGACAAAGAATCATAAGAAATGCATGTAATTTAGATGTCCCTATACATATGTGTTACGGTACAGAAAAATCCACCATACAGATATCCTACAGTACCAAAGAAGACCAATATTGAGACGGTATACTTCGCAAATTGCCTCGAGATCCAGAGAAATCCGCGGCTCAAATCCCGGTGGCAAGGGGATCCACTTCCCCGTTGCGTTGCTGTACATCAAGATGTTCTGCTGGACATTGGTCAGGGTACCCGTGTATCTGACCAGCTCGGTAGCAGAGAACACATCCGACATCACCCTCGCCGTTTCTGTAGCGAAACTTGATTTGTTTGCGCCCAGCAACAGGTGCAACATCGGAGGTGGCGGCAGCGGGGGCGGGAGTGCCAGCGGCGGTGGGCGCCTTGCTCTTGCCCTTGCCCTTGCCCGACTTGGGCGGCGGTGGTGGCATCTTGTCTTCGTCGTCCGTGTCGTCACCACCGGACGCGTTTGGCGGTCGCCCGAGTCTTCTTCTTGCTCGACTTCTTGCTCTTCTTGATCTTGGCGAGAAGGCTTTTGGATGCCGAGGCCCACAACAAGACCGTTCCATCATCGCAACTGACGATCGGAACGTTGGAGGGATCCTCGAGCTCAATTTCCTCTGCAACTATAAATCAGCGCCATTGATGCCACCGCAGCAGCGCATACATACCATCTGTCCACGAAACAATCTTCATGGATTCGAGCCCATCATCCGCGTCGGGGCTCTGATATGCGGCTTTCATGGCGTTAAACATAGCTTGACAGCGTCCATCTGCGCGCACTTCTCCTCCTTCTTGTTGTCCTTCTCCGTGATGACACCGAGAGAGAATCCAGGGCCGGGGTACGTTTCTTTCAGAGCGGCGGGCCAGTTCTCGATGCGAAGCTGGTGTTTGCAGGCGTCATTGGCCCACTTCCACGACATCTTCTGGAATGTAGTCTTGATTTTTTCGAGCTTGAGCTCCCCGCGTTCGATCATGACGAGACCTACCAAGAAAATACCCGTGATTAGTCTCTCGTGTGCCCTCCCAAAGCCAAGAAAAAAAAGAATGTCAAACGTACAGATTTGATTAACAAACAAGGCTGTGAGTTGTCGACGTAGAGCATCGCGCTCGCTGGCCTCTGTAGGCAATCGTGTGAAGGTAATGGGAACCAGTTGCATCATGCTGGGGGCTGCCGCCGTTTCTGCTTGGTTCCGCAGATACAGCGAGGTCATTCTGGAAATTCAGTCAGTCAGTGGTCAAGACGCGCTCTCCAGAATCAGGTGGCTTACTGAAACAACCCCTTCATGTCGATCAAAAATTTGCAGATGGGCAGCGGGTGTTGCTTGAAAACTTCTTGAAAGAGGGCGCCTCCGCCCCAGATAATCGCATTGTCGCCAAAGCAGTCGAGCGCCAGCCCGAAGACTTCGATATCAAGGCTGTTGCTTACTGCTGTGCTCTGTGGAAGAAAGGTCAGAAAACGCTCGCCACACCAAGTAGGAGGCCTTACCTGATGGATGAGGGGTGCTACGGCCTTATTCATCAACGCCTTCACGCCGCCGTCTGCCTTCCTGTTGTCCACCACCTGCATGGTCTTCTCGCGGTGCCACTTCATGAGCGGCGCGACACAGAGGCGGCGAGCTTCCGGATCGCGGCATTCGTCGTCAGACAGCGAAGCAAACAGGGTGTTGTAGCCCTCTTCTCGTGCTTTTTCGTAGGCTTGCGATTCTTCGGGAGTCACTAGAAGATATATTAATTCAGGAACAAGACATCAAGGAGGGGGAGGGACTTACTCTTTGATGGCCACGGGTGCTCATACGATACTTCATCTGGTACGCATTCCAGGAATTGGTGTCCCGGACGCTTTTTGGGTAGTTGCCAATGGCCTTGAAGACGGTCGACATTTTCTTGCCTGTGCGCCGGGCAATGTCCTCGAGGGTGGCATGATACGCAGCTCGCGCCGCCCTGGCCTCCTTCAAGTGTGCTGAGGACAGCGCCCCCGGCCCCACCGCCCATGGTGTGATGTGGCCGTTGGGAGTCTCGTCCTCATCCTCGTCCTCGTCCTCGTCATCATCGGAGGCAACGGGGAAGGGGTCCTCCTCGCCGTCGGACGACTCAACGGCCGCGGTCTTGCCCTTTCCCTTGGGCTTCGCAACATCTTGAAGATATTCCTCCTCGAGGTTGAGATCTTCCTCCTCGCGAGTGTCCATGGTGGCAACCCATCCATTGTCTGTTATCGTCCGATTCTTGAGCCTGAGCGCCTCTTCAGTGGCAGCATGCGTGGTGGAAAAGTTTGATTGGTCACTGTCGCTGTCGTCGTCATCGTCGCTGTCGTCGTCATCGGCGTCGAGTGGCATGACAACGTCATCATCGTGGGAGTCGTGCGCGGCGTCGGTGAAGTTGTCAGGAACGGGGGTCCCTGTGCGGGAGGTGACCTCGGGGTCCTCCTCGTCTGCTTGGTCGTGAGCTCCCTCCCCGCGGGGGGGAACCCACCGACCGCGGTGTGTGTCGGTGTTGGGCTCAAAGCTCGAGGTTCCCTTCAAAGAGATTAAAAGGGGTCAGGAAGGAGTGCTAGGACACATACCTGCTGCTGCTGGAGCGAGAACACCAGTCCATTTGATACTCGGTATTGATATTTGGAGGTTGCGTTGACGGGGACCAGAGAAATATGTTAAAGGTGTCAAAAGAGAGTATTTAAAACGTACCTGCTGCTGGGGTGGTGGCTGCAGCGACAAGAGCAGCGGATTCTTTGCCAGTTGCTGTAGCTTCTGCTCTTCACCGACACCGTGCCACCGCTGCCTTCAGACTGATGCTGGTCAGGAAAATCAGTTAACCAAGTCTTCCCCTGCAAAGAACAGAATGTACCGCAGTGCCTGCATTAGCTTCATCAGCATCCTGGACATCGCCCTCCTCGTCTTGGACGTCGCCCTCTTTGTGCTGGACATTGCCCTCCTCGTCCTGGATGTCGCCCTGTTAAACAAATGGGCCTAGAATTGAGAAGACAAAATGCACGGTGTCGTGCCTGCTATCCTTGCCGACGTGGGTGTCCTGGGAGTCGCCACCGACTTCGGCCTGAAAAGAACAGACAAGTCAAAAACAATAAAAAAGGGACCCAGACTTGAAAAGACGAAACGCACGGTGTCGCGCGGCGGGGCAGGAGCGGGGTGTTCGTCGTCCGAGTCCACGGTCTGCCTGGCTTTCTTATTGACGTGGTCATCCTTGGAGTCAGCCCCGGCTTCCACCTGTTTGCACTTCGCAGCTGGCACTGGCGCTGGAACAATCTTTACCAGTTGTGTTAGCTAGCAGATAAAATAAGCATCTCCCACAGATACGTACCGACAGTGACGCTGAAACGGTGCACTTCTTATATGACTAGAAATAGCTAATTGATAGGTATTGCGAACAAACACCCAAAACAACCAACCACAACCAATCTACCTCCAAAGATCCAAGTGCTTCTCTTTGTGAGTTCGGGTCCGGGCCGTAGTATGCGACCAGCAGGCTTGAACAAACACAAGTTTGATTTATAGGCTTCTAACAACACACTCTACAACGTACTAGCAATATGCAACCGCCAACAACAACACTGCTAGGAACCTAGGGATGGTCCGAGGGGTGTGTTTTATATGGGGGGTGGATACAAGATGGCTGGACCGTTAGGTCGAGAACACCAGGGCAGAGTATGTAGGTTTGTGAAAATCCTCGCTAAGGGCGCACCCGAAGACTACTGAGGCTAACAACAAGGGACTTCAATCCTCAAACGGCAAGGCAAGTTGGGGGCTTCCCAGAAGAGTCCTTGAACCGTCGACCTATTCCTTAACCAAGAACAGGAACCTTTCCGCTTTTATCGGCACTAGCTCACTACAAGCGTCCAGCTAGCGACCCAACACACTATGACAGAGCTTCCGTCTATATCGGGGTGAAGGCAAAGTAACTGACAAGTTATAGCCAAACTAGAGGTGGGGGCACCTAGTCCGTCTTCTTCTTAGTGGGCTCAAGCCAACACACAATCCACCTAGCAAGCGATCCAACACACTACGGCAGAGCTTCCGTCTTGCCGGGGTGAAGGCAAAGTCACTAGCGCAAACTGCAGCTGGGTCTCGAAGAGAACACCCTTATTTTATATGTGGAGGTCTAGGACCAACAACACGAAATCCTCAACTTAGTCACTCGATGTTTCCAGAGTCCACAGTCTACTGATTCCAATATAAAGACTACTACAAGTGAAGTTCGGTATCAACCTCCACTAGCAGCCTGAGAGCACCAGCACCAGCTTCGTCCAAAGTCTGGGGCGTAATGTTCTTCGACCCTAGTCTGCTCTGCGCTCCCTTTTATACTACTAGGTTCAAGATACATGTGAAAAGCGAGCTGAATAATACAATAAGCAATATTAGATGAAAAGAAATACGGTCAGCCAATGAGACGACTGCCGTTTGGTTTTGGGACAGGTTTGGTATACGCCAGGTCAGCCTCGCTGACCGGCTAGTGTTCAACCGTGGGTATATCAACTGATCCTCAGCCCTCCGTCTATGCCGAGCACCACTTCCGGACCAACCGGCGAAGTAACCGGTGGTCTAGGTCATCTCTACTCTGTCAGAGCGTCGATCTATTACATCTAGGCGACGCAGTGTTGCAACCGACATCAAATGGTCATAGTTCATTTGTCAGGACGTCGATCAACCCTCTGGGCATCGGTGCGGACTGTACGATCGTCCCTAGCTCCGTTCCAATAGCCTGCTTGCTATTCCATTCGTCCTAGCTGCCCAGATCGGGCACTAGCCTCGTGTTGTCTCATCTCTGGTGTCGTGTTATGTCTTTGTCAAAGCCCTAGCCGGTCGCTAGTCGGGTCATTCCGCCTATCGCCGTCCAGTCGCTTATCTAGAGATTAGATAGTACCACCGGATCCCACGCCGAGCTTCCTAGCTCAAGGCGCGGCTCCTAGTTGCACCTCCATCGTAGATATCCGTCTGCTAGATCATCGCTAGCTCCTTCGCAAGCCATCTCTGGACTACTAGAGTCTCCTAGGTCATGTCTCATGAATGTATAGGCGGTGGTTTAATCCCTGGTTGTTTATACACTCGACTAGCAGCTAGCGCGTCACACTAGTGTAGCCTCGTGCTACAGTCAGCAGTTAGGGCTCGCTCTGACTCTCCTTTATATCACCTAACAAGTGGTCTGTGTACTAGCTAGGATGCTAGTAACAACAGAAGTGCTAGTTGCTTCCCGTTGTATAAATACTGGTCATAGGAAATCGCAAAAATAGCCCTAGATTGCCGCGCATTTATGTTACGCCGTTTCAACGCATCGTTCTTGGAGCGCGCCGAGCGATCTTTCAGTACAGACGGGCCAGCTGGTCCTTTCTTGGCACCCTTGACGCGGCGCGGCGGGGATGGGGGCGGGGGCAGTGCGTCGGGGTCTGGGCTCTTTTTCTGTTGACGCTTCGAGCGGCAGGTGGCCATAGCCATAGTGAAAACAAGTTGGAGTAGAGTTGGTGGACAGTTGGGAGTTCGGAAGAGACTTCTGAATTTGTTGGCTGGTCAGTGAACGGTCAAGTACCACATTGTTGGACACACCTTTGGCCAAATCCGTCAGCGCTTTGGACGGCTGAAAATCCTCGAACAGGATCCATTGTTCATGTTCGGGCCCACACGCCGCACCTACTGTGTTACCCCCGTCAGACATTGGTGCAGCGTCAGCAATTGTTGCAACCTACATTTTTCTATTTCCGTCAACGCGTTGGACGCTTGCAAATCCGAGCTCCAGCGATTCATTGTTAATGCTCTGGGCCCGCGCGCCGCATCTTCCTCGGGTAATTGAGACGTGAGTGCAAAGCGCGCTGCATAAGGCAATATTCCCCCTCCTCTCTAACGAGCCCACCCATCCCTCTATTCAACGCCTGCCATTGTTGCTGCCCTCCATGTCTTCAAGAATCCCACCCACCCACTCTCAAAATATCCCGCCCGCCCGCTCCCCAAAAATCCCGCCCTCCTCTCCCACTTGCCGTCAAGCTTCTTCAAGTTGTGTTCTCCCTCAGTACCCGTTTTCAAGCCTCGCCGCCCGTACTCATCTTCAAGTTCCCTGCCCTCGCAATTGCTCACACTCTGGTTTCCATCCCAATTAATGTCGTAAATTATCTAGGTATATTATGTACATGACCCCCGCCCCATCCCGCGCATGCCCTCGACCCCTTGCCCCAACCGAGTTGGCGACATGGTGGTAGAAAAGCGAGAGGGAAAAGCTGTGCTGCCGTGATTGACACCATAATAGCGATGGTTGATGGGGCTGATTTTCGGGTTGGGCGGTCCGAACTATCCGAGAATCAGCCCCATCACTGGTCATTATGTTGGTGCTTCTGGTGACATGTCACACTCTTCGCATCTGCTCTTGACCGCCATGTCGCCAAAGTAGGTCGTCCTTATGCTAGAGTAGTCAGTAGAATAGTAGTAGAAAACGAAATACAAATGAATTATGACCCTCAGTGGTCTAATGCGCGCCCGAATCTCGCCGCCCGCCCTCTAAAAAAAATGAAAATTAAATTGGCGCCTCGCCCGTCCAAGTCTTATATCTAATGCGCTGACGCCGCCCGCACATAGACTCCGCACGCACGCGCCCACCCTTGACGACATTCTCAGTGAGCTATTCAGCGAACTAATGAAATACCCGTACTTACCTACAATTTCCAGTGGAAGAGGACGCCAGCGACAATACAGAAAGGTCTCCTTCGTGGTCGCAGTACATTGACGAACAAGTGCAAGACGACACGGACTCTGAGAGTACATATCCGTTCCAGCATTCAGTGGGAGCATAAGACTGATATTCTGAAGTGTACGACAGTGGCGAGGACGATGACGACAAAGCAATGGAGGCGCAGGTGCGCCGAGAAGAGGCGGAGTTTTTCGCGGGCGAGAATCTCGCCGAGGCGCACGAACAATGGCTGTGAACGGGCGGGCCCTGCCCTCGCATTCCCACCCCGCCGCCTCTCTGAGGCTTTGCTTGCAGTCCCACCCCGTCAGCGCAAGATGTGAGTATGCCTTGTGATTTATTTCTACTAACTTTACTGACTACGGGATACATTAGATCAGGCTCATCCCGCCGGCCCAAGATGTGAGCATGCTTTTTCATTTGTTTCTGCGAACCTTATTGACTGCGAGATTTTTTAGATGGACGTCGATGAGGAGGAGGAGGAGGAGGAGGAGGAGGAGACTCTGCTTGGCTCTTCAAACTCTGAGGTCTGTTCCATCGAGTCCCACTCTCCTTCACTGACACATTTCCCAGCTCGCCTCAGAATTGTTCCCGCCAGACGACGATTCAGACCCCGAGGAGGAGGAGCAGCACCTTCCCCCTCCCTCCTCGCTTACCCAGGTCGCCGCCCGAATCCGCGACCACGTCAGCAAGTACCCTCGATGACCAGGCCAAGGACTCAGACGAGGAGGCAGAGGAGGAGCATGAGGGGGACGAGCAGGAGATGAAGGAAGACCGGGGTACGCATTGTCAATCTTCATTCTTCTTCAGATATGGGCTTACTGACCGTGGTTTTCAGATTTTGTAGATGACACAGCGGTGCACGATGACTTCGTCCATCGTTTGCCCAGCAACAAAGACGATGCCGGCGAAGTAGAAAAGTGGGTAGCCCACTTCCAGAACGCAGACAAGATTGTGCTTTACGAGCGGGACGTGGCCAGAGAGGCGGCAGGGGAAGCGGGTACGCCCCGGGAGATGCTCAGCCCGCGGGAGCTTGCCCTCTACAACAGGGCCAAGCATCTGTGCACCAGTCTGCAGATCTCAAAATTCGAACGCCAGCAACACTTGGAAATGCTGGAAGACATCGACGTCAAAGTGCACACTTGGTTTCGCGCCCCAAAGGCATTCGACTGTCGCGTCGGGTTTGTCCTAACGGTGACTGACTTGGCGGTTATCCAAGACAGACGTTATAAAGTTCAAAAGCAACCGTTTCCCATGTCGCAGAGGTGGTTTCCATGAGTCGACCCCACATTCGCGGACATTGCGTTGTTCGCGGATGCCAAATTGTCCAGCTTTGTGGAACACACCCTCGCCAAGCCCTCTCCCACTCTCGACGCTGGGGATCACATTGTGGTGGTGACAGGGGAGTCGCAGGGTTCGGTTGGCACAATAGAGTGCGTGCGCGACATTCGAATAGCGAATGAGCGCGTTTCAATGGTGAGGGTGATCACTCCCGACAACAAGTCCATCGATGTCGGCCTAGCGCAGCTCAAGCGTCACGGTCTGGATTTGTACTACAATTTCCGGATCCACGACCGAGTTCGTGTGGTTTCTGGAGGGTTGTATGTCGGCGCCACGGGCAGGGTGGAGCAAATCGATGGCTGTTTCCTCACAGTCGCCATCCCCAATAATTCTGAGGTTGTTGGTGCGACCCTGCCGAGCACCATGTCCAATGGGAACAAAGTTTTCATCATCAGCATTGTCCATGTTACTCGTCAATGGGCCATCGGGGACTCCGTGCGCGTTACGAGAGGGGAGCACGAGAACCGACGTGGTGTCATTTTTCACCTTCACCAAGATGGGTTCTTACAGTTATATGACATAGGTCTTTTGGGTGTACTTGTTGCTTTTCCCACTGATCAGTGTTTTTTTAGACAAACACAACCTTCTCTGACGAGCAATTGCATTCATTCAAAGTTCGCTGCTCGGATGTGGACTTCGACGATCGTTGGACTGATATGGCAACGAAACTGCCCTTTGCCGGCTGGAGTCAAGGCACTGCCATGACAGACCAACCAGTATCATCGGCCCTGCCTTTCTCCTCGCCGGACAAGAGCCAGCGTGGCTTCCAAGGCATCGAAGTCATGGTTGTGAAACCGGCGGATTTTATAGTACCATCAAGGGAAACCAGAGGCTTCAGTGACGCTGGCACACAGGGTTTCATCGTTATCCCACACAAAGGCTTCATTGGGATCATCATCGGCGACTTCGACAGCCAAGAGCGCAGTGACCGCCTCAAGAAAGCGGCACTGGATTCTTTGGCGTTTCAGGCCGAAGAGGTGAACCACGGCAAGCAGCCGCATCACAAGAGTCAGAGTCGCATGGGGAAGCTCCTCAAACCAGAGGAGCCGACTTACATGCGTTTGTGGGACCCTGATGTCGCAGGGATAATGGTTACGATTCGGGGCGACCACTCCCTTGAGACCGTCCATGTCCCCATCGAGCACGTCAGGCATTTGAGGTAAGTTTCATTTGACCTCGATATGTTTTTCTCACCAATTCTTTGGACGATGAGACCCTTGGAGGAGGCCCGCTTTTTTCCATCTGATATTCTATATGGGATGCGGGAGCCGGAACCACCCTCAAATCCACGCACGGTCACCTATCGAGGCCCCTTCTGCAGCGACACCGAAAAAGGACCAGCTCCTCCGTGATCTACAACTCCCACCCTGGCGAATGCGGCGGTATGGGCTTCACAGTGGCAGCCCCCGCTCGAAGGTGCGTTCATTGCAAGTTTTTTGTTAAATTTCTATTCACTCCTCTTCTAGGCGAGGACACAGGCTTATGGCTTTGCCTGCCAGAGCTCGTGTTCAAACGGCTCGACGTGCAAGTGATTGGCATTGCGACTTTGAAGTTGAAGAAAACATCCGCCGCTGTGCGAAATTGTGAGGGACGTAAGGGGTGGGTGCTACCCACCTCCGCAATACCTCGAGACGCAAAGAAAGTCGATGTTTGTTCCATTGGCAAGAATGGAACCATGCACCCCATCGATAAGAGCTGCGTCAAACCCCTCCGCACGGATGATGAAGGACATCCGCTTGGGGAGACCGCGCAGCACGTCGTCGTGATCGGTCCAGATGTGGAGGGCTCGTCGAGTCGCCCAGGGGAGTACGCGCAGGTTGTGCCCCTCGCTCTCCATGATTATCCCTCGTACGTACTGCGCGTCCGCTTCATAGACGGTTCATATGGATTCTTCCCTACAAATAGCCTCTGCTTGTCGAACAACCAAACTGTTGCCTTCCGTGGACATACATTCAATAGCAGCACATTCATGTAATTGTACGATAGAATTAACACATATCTTTTCTCCAATACACCAGTTTGGGCCAGCGGAGATAGGGCCATAAGTGGTAATCGTGCAATTCAAGAACAATGGCAGATATGTCCAAAGCGCAAGGACTCGAGGTGAGTAATTGTCCTCTCATTGCCACTTCTCTTACTCACATCTACATGCCAGCCGTTCGCACCAACGACAACAAGTCTCGCTCCCGCCCCTGGTCGGGCTTTGTAGCCGCCTCGACCGCACCTCGGCCTCCCAGCACGCCTGCCCACAACTGGATAGACGATTACGAAACGAAAGCCGCCAGTTTGAGCGCAGAGGTCTCCGAGGCCAAGGCCGTCGCTGGTACGTTTCACCCCCTCCCCCCTCATGGACTTTTCTGACTTGGTGTTTTCAGAAGGCGACCCCATGAACGCTGCGAAAGTACTGAAATACCACCGTCTCGGTAATGCAATGCCACCCTTTATTTCCAATACTAACAGTCTACAGCCGCCGACTATACAGAGTGATTCGGGCCGTCAGAGCCCGACGCCGACGTCAGCTCATACATCGCGAGGAGGACTAGGCGCGAGTATCAAATGGACGAGCTCAGGCATCGTGCAAGTGAGTACCTCGGTGTTTTTGCCTCTGTGGGTTTTGCCCTGACGACGTTTCAGTTAGTGATAGCTGCCCATTCACCAACCCCGGGCCCCTCGATGCATACTACGAAGCTGCGGCTGCCTTCGACCGCAACTTTGGCCACAAATATGAGGCCACGGACGAGTATGAAGACCGTCTGAGCACGAAGCGCAGACTCCGGGACATTGACAAGAAGATCCTGGACCTCCCTGAGGACCGTCGTACGCGGCTGGTCAGTCAGCAGGCTTTCAGCACCTCGCTGCAGAACCCGCTCCCGGAACACGACCTGCGTCGTGTCACCTTCGATAACAAGTGTATGTGTTTTTTTTTTTGTGTTTTGTCTTAAGCCTTACGACGTGGTGTAGTGCGAGACCGTGTCGCGTTCTATACACGCAGCACTGCAGATTCCTTCGCACCCACTTTACACCGCACCACGATTCACTTGGTGTTCCGCAACCCCTGGTATGCAGAACCTCTCAGCATCAAGTGTATTCGCCAGTATTGCAAGCGTGCGTTTTTGCCCTTCAGTCTTTAACGAACTCTTTCTCATTGGCTCTCATAGACACTATGGGGTTTGAGGAGCTCGAGGCGATGGAGGCTGAGGCCCAGCGTGAGGCTCGTAGAAGGGCACCGCCCCCACCCATCCCCACCCGCACATTCTATGGCGCGTTTGACACCGCTCTTCATTAAAGTACATAAACTACATACATACATAGAATGTACGACTATATGTGTCCCAATGTAATTGATACGTACAAAAAATGTACGACTATAAGTCCGAGTGCTCGCACCCGCCATCTCGGGTGCTCAAAAGCTGCAGAGTTTCGGTGGCATCGGCCAAAAAAAACACTTTTTTGGGGGTGAGTGGCAAACTTGATCCCGCACACACCTATCTTGACCTGCATCCATCTCTTCCGCAGAATGCCACTCTGATTTTCAGACAAGGAGGTGAATCTCCTTCGCGAGGACGCGCTGCCCCGACCCGCCAGAATGCCGTTGCCAGTCCATCGCCCTGTGCACCTGTCAGACAAACGCACAGCGTCCACTAGCCATCCGCCAACAATTTACTGCGCGAATGGACAGATGCTCAGACAGCGCCTGACCCGTCCCCTGCCCAAAACTCCGCAGACTCTGCAGACTCCCTCGCAGCCCCGGGACATGCCAAGCGACGCCAGCCCCTACGTCTCGGAGTATCACCCGTCGCCCAATAAGCAGAAAGCGCGCGCTCAGGGCCCGCTGCTCAGGCAGCAACAGTGGCAGAACTGGACATACGACGTGCTTCCCAACCTCGTGCCTGTGTTCCTGCGCCTCTGGCATGAAACGGAGTCGCTGCACACCACCGACGAGCTTGCGCTGCCGCCGACGAGACCATGTGCCTGTAAAACCCGCACCTTGGACATCGCAGTAGTGCGCATGAGCGGTATGTTCGTCCTGTTCACCAGAAAGGAGCCACAGTACTAACGGGATGATAGTGATTGAACATATTCGGATCCGGGTCTGTCACTGCCAAATAGCGGGGGAGCAGCTGCTGGCCTCTTCCCCTGCTCCCACACCAACCCAGCCTCGCTGTAGACATCGGTGTGCTGGAATTTGTGAGGCGACTCTTCGTGAATCTACCGCCTAACAACACCGCCTTCTGCAATACACTGGAGGGCTTTCTCGCCAGCTGGGGCTACAAATTAACAACAAAGGTGTGTGTATTGATCTTCTGAGCGTGCTCGGTCCCTGACCCTTACCTGGAGGACACGCTGCGCGTCCGCTTCGCAAACGCCTTGGAGTGGTACACGACTTTGCGAACGATGGTCGGAAACAAGATCGACAAGCTCCTGAACACCACTTGTCAAATTTTGCGAGGCGACGAGATCTCTGACCCACCAGCCACACCAGCTCAATCCAGCGCTGTCCCATCCGCGCCCGCTGCTCCCCTTGCGGGGGCGCCGTTCCCTCCGTCGTCGCCCACAGCGTTGGTCTCGCCCCCGCCCTCAGGCGGGGCCGGACCGGGCAAGCGCCACAGAGCCCATGTCTCTGAAGAGACCGACAGCGAAGATGAGGGTGCAGGCGATGTGCCCAATCCCTTCCCCGACCCTCCACTCCGCACCCGCCCCAGCGACTATCTGATTAGCCGCTGTCCCACATGCTTTGGCGGTCTCGAGCACGACGCCTCCCAACAAATGGACATCGAGGTCTGTCTCGATGGATGCTACACACAAAAACGGAAACACACCAAGACAGGCCGAGACCCCCCTCGTATGCATCCCAAACACGTTTCGTCTCGGAAGCCACTGCACAGAAAATGGATGAACACGTCGAGACCGTCCGTCCTCCAAAACCTGCCAAAGCGAAGCAACCACGGGGGGAGGAGGAAGCTGACGGGTACGAGGGAGAGATGCAGGTTCCACGGTCTGTGCTAAACGAGTGCGAATCGTCTTTCAAGGCCGCCGACGAAAAGCGCGAGGCCGCCAGTACACAGTTCTTTGATGACACTGGCCTGATGGCTATTTTATGTTGCCATGACCGCGTCCTCTGGTTGGTCAACATGCGCACGCCTGGCGAGAAGCAGTATTACGCTCTTGCCCTGCTCGAAATGCTTTTCCAGCACCTGCCCCTCAACATCCGCGTGCATGGGGGTGCTCTATGATATAGCATGTCAGCTACATCGTTCCTGCGCCAAGTTTGGGTTCCTGGGCCGGTACCTCTACCGCATCCTCTTCGCGGTGTCTGTCTTCCACGCCTTCGCGCACCGCTGGGCGTGCCAGCTCATATACCATCCACTCAAGTGTCGTGGTTTTGGTTTCACAAACGGAGAGGGATGCGAGCGCTTTTGGCATTCCATCAGCAAGCTTATTCCTTATCTGCGAGTGGCTGGGGTGCGTGTTTGACATCCCGGATTCATTACCCCTCACTGACCCTTCTTGCAGTATCATAACCGCCTTCACACGATCAACAGTCAGATCGAGCATGCCGACAAGGCGAGCCTCGGGCGACTGGGTAGCTGGCTGGTACGCCGAACCGTTCATTGTGAGGGGAAGCGGCGAGAAGCCGAACGAGACCTCACGGAGTGCGGAATCGAGGAAGATGTGCTTAGGGAGGAATGGAAGAAGCAAGTGGCGGCGCAGACAAACCAGCTCAAAGTATGTTCGCCTGCATTGCTATGGAGCGCGCTGAAGCTAACTCTTGTATTTCCAGGGCGGTCAAAGACACGAGGAAGCGCCGCGGTCGAAGAAGTCATCCTTGCTCGCAAGCGTGTCAATGCGCTTTTCCAAAGCATGACCGTACTCCGAGACGCTCTCGGCGATCCGGATTCAACTGCCCATGTTCTCCTGTATGCGGAGAGCCGGGTCGAAAATGCTGAGGCGGCGTGGAGGAGGGAGCAACAGAAGCTACAACGCCTGGAGCAGCAGCTTGGCGTTACCGATGCCACCCTGATTGAGAAGCTTCGCCACAGCGACTACTACGTGGCACGCATGAATGCGAAGGTAATGAAGGATAGGCTTCGTCAGAGGCTGCGCGAACACAAGTTCGAACTGGATCTAATCGAGCGGTCGTTCCGCCGCTCGAGAAGTGGTGTGTGGTTTTCACTTGCCGCTGTATGATGCCTCTAATAATCTGTGTCACAGAGAACCAAAAGAACGACCATGCTGGTGCAGCGATCAAGTGCCGGGAGCCGACTATCAGCAACACGGTCAAGGAGTACAACAAACTATGCGCCGACATTGCGTCGCTGATCTGGAGCAAGAAGGCCCCCGCAGGCGCGGTGGCACCGAGTCCCATTCCTGCCAAAGATATTTTCCAGTTGGACATCGACGACGCGATCTGGCAAGACATGGGCCTAAACGAGGACACAGCGCCTGCAGCATGGCTCGTCGACGACAAAGTGCGGGCTGGAATCCGCACGATGCTGCAGAAGGACCGCTGCAACGAAGAAGCCCCGCTACTGAAGCGAGAACACAGACACCTGCAGATTTGGTTCGCCACGGAGTGGGAGGCGGTATCAGAGACGATGAAGATTGCTCAAAGTTTGTCTCTCAGTGCGTGAGGTAGTGGGCTTATTGACTTATATTCATTCTCAGGCGCAGGCGCAGTGCAGTATCAGCTACAACTGAGGCGCGAAGAGTTGCTGGAACTGTGCGTTCTGTGGAAGAAATCGCTGGACTCGCTGACCTACGACGGAGATCTGCCGCCGTGGGTTCCGACACAGGAGGAAATACTCGACTGCCAGATTTCGGACGTGACAGCTTCGTATGGAAATGGGCAGGACTCGGACGAGGAGGGGAATTCAGATGACGACGAGAGGGCGGGCTCAGACGACGAGGAGGAGGAGGGGGGGGACGAGTTGCTGTATGTATTGGAGGCAGTCGAGCGCACGGATAATCACAGGTAGGGCGGGGATGTTGAGGAGGCTCAGTGGGCCTCTGATGATGACGATGTATTTACTTGACTAGTAGACTTGTACTTGGACACCCTTGGAATAGGACCACCGTTCAGGTGCGATCCGGCGTCTGGCCTCTCCGTGGCCCAAGGGACTAGTACCCTTCGGGGGAAGCAAACAGACGCACTTGTAGATAATTTCTTTAGGTTCGGAGACTAGGTTGCCACCGAGGCCACCGAGCAATCAATGGGAACAATGTGGTGACGCTGGCCACCCTTGGCGCAACACTTTGATGTGCGAATACCGAATGTAGCAAATGAAGGTGGACAATGGGGGGTGAAGCTATAAAGCTGGACCAAGGGTGCGTCGCTCTTCACCCTTCTCCTCGGTACACATGTCTCACCAAACCACTTTGCATCGCTTTTCACTGCTGTCACCTTTGCCCCCTTGTGCCTCGGCCGTGCGCCTCATACCGCACCACCCTCCGGCGCACTTCGGCAGATGGTTCTGACCGACTTCTTCCAACGAGCGGCTGCGGTGGCAGGAGCGTGTGCAGGTGAAGGTGTGTACTACATATTGCTCCTACCACTTCTAACTGGCTTGCAGCGAAAATCAAGAACGAGCCTCCTGCCACTTCAACTGCTCCTAGTTCATTGGCCGTCCTGACTCCGGGCTTAGAATGTGCGTAATCCGCGTGATATTTATATTCTTTCTGTAACTGATTGTTTTGTTTTTCATTTAGTGCGCGTGCATGGGTTGCTTGCCAAGCGAAAACGCGACATGGCGAACATAGACGAGACGCGCTACTCGGACCCAGACTTTGGGGACATGAACTGGGAGTTGGATCAGACGTTTGGGGAGGTGTTGGAGAGGAAGGTCGGTGTTTCTGAATCCGCTTTGTATATGTGGTGTGTGTGTGTGTGTGAACGATTATTCGTGGAGACCGTTCACCTCCTAGGTGAGGACGAGTGTGGCGGAACTGTCATCAGCCAAAACGATGTAGAGAATGTGAATTTTACTAGACCTGGTTCCCTGTACGAGTGTATCGGAACTAGTGTTGCCGTGACTCAAGTTGATTGAATTCGACTTAACTCGTTTGCTAACCTGTCCTTGTATATTTTCTCGAATATTATACCAGTCAAACAAAGCATCATGATGTCTCTGCAACATATGTTAACCATATCCGGTGCCATAACCTTGTCATTGGGTAATATGTGATATACTGCTCCCGAAGTTGCCGACTCAGCAAGTCGACTTGGATTACATTAATTCCCATGTTTCTCCGCGGTCAATCACTATTTCGCCAAATGCCGCGTAAACATGATGGACCTAGTATAACTCCAGGTGCTGAACCCCTAATACCCCAGAGTTGACGTGTTCCTCAGACGGTAAGTGTGTTAAGTCGAATTCGTGCAACTCGAGTCGCGGCAACACTAATCGGAACCCTAAATGTGTTACCCTGTCTGCTTTCCCTGGTGTGCTCTTCCCCTTAGAACCAGCGCTGGAGGTGCAATGAGTGTCACACAGACAATGACACCAACCTTGTTCAGACAGTGGGCAAGATGATTGGTCTCGTTGGGTACAGATGGGGATTTGGATGTGATGGCTTCTCTCTGGACAGAGCAATGCTCGCGAAAAAGGTTATCCTAATTGAGGAAGCCTGGGTATGTGACACCGGGTCCAGTGAGGAGGGACCCTACTAATGGAGGTGTGGGAGGTGAGATGCCAATGAACGAGTGAATGTAGGAGGTGTGGCCTGTCTCCGGCTGTGGGGCAAGGGAGAAGGGTGCACGAGATGAGGTACAAGATTGGGGAAGGCTGGGAGTACCCCTTAGATTGAGTGAGACTTGTACAGTGAGGGGGGAGGACACCCCAGAGGCTACTTCTGCAGGCTGGAAAGTACTGACTACTCCTACTAAATGTGCTCCTTTTTATACCTCCTCAACGACTTCCCACATTTCCAGAGGTGCCATGCGGGTCGCAGGTGTTTCCAGTGGGCAGGGAACATCATGAGGTGTTTTGGGGTGCATGTACAGCAGGAGACTGAGCACCTCTGCTGAGGAGACCGATCGTCTTTGGATGTGCATAGGGCATGGCAAGGCCGAGCAACCTCAGAATATGTTCGGAGCTTCAGACACGACCAGGTGGTTGCATCTGAAAGTGCTCGAGCATTAAGGAGAGAGGAGAGACGAATGGTCTCCCTCAGCTAGTCGATGTGTCATGTGAAGTGGGGAAAAGGCAGTGTCAGGATAACCTCTGCCTCATCCAATGGGTCCCTGTCAGGCACAGGCTAGGTCTGTCCAGTGCGCGAGATCGTCTGGGAACGGTAATAGGGGAGGTCGTCCACACATTGCATCAGGGGGGAGGTGTCTGGGCACCGGTTGTATCTTGCCGGCAAATACAGAACACGATCAAGTAGTGAAGTGCACAATCCGTGTGGTGGGGAGAGCATCGGTCTCGTTCCTCAGCGGTGCGTATATGGAAGGTCGCTCATCGCACACGTGATGCATCGTGGCAGCTGGTGTAGTAAGGATTTTAGTAAAAAGCATGGATATAAGTGGTAGGGCATTTTGCAAAAGCCTATGCTTACAACCAAATATCCCCAAAAAGGCTATCTTGCCCCTTATCTTTCTCTGCCATCTCGGAAGCATCATCTTGGCTTTTCTCGGCTTGGTCTGGCACCTCTCAGGCATCCCAGGTAAGACTAAGGTAGGCGACATCCGCATCCATCGAGTCACGTGATCAGCAGTGTGACAGTGTCTTCCCGCCCTTACTAGTCAGCAATGGTGGGTCACACATAAAAACTAAAACCACAGAAAGGCTTAGATTAAGCAAAGGAACAATCCTGTGGTTCCAGATTTTCAATAGAGAGTTTGTGCAAAAGCCGCATGAGCCGCATGCAGCTTTTGTGCATTGTGCAAAGCTGCATGCGGCACCATGCGGCTTTTGTCTCCCCATCAATCATGTATTCAAAACTTGTATATCAGTGCTATGAATGCTGTTGGCATTGATTCCGGCATCATGCGGGAAAAGAAGTGTGGAGAATGGCCTTTTTAGGCAGCATCACGGCCATAGCCGCACAGCGGTCGTGGAGAAGCCAAATAATGACGTCAAAAATGATGCACATCATGTTTGGTAAGTGGTTCAATGTACTGGATAGCACCTAAATTACCCATGTTTCATCAAAATCAACATCAATCCACTCATAAATTCTTCAGTTTATCACGCGGCTTTGCACAATGCACAAAAGCCACATGCGGCTCATGCGGCTTTTGCACAAACTCCCTAATATCTGGTCTCAATCAAAAGTTTTTCACCTATTTTTCAATAAATGCTCAGAAGCTTGTTTCCACTCCAACCACATAGCTTTATATTTTTTCTCCCAAAATTTCGCGCTTCCATATAAGGAAATAACACGGTCACGTGGTTGATCAGTGACACATAGCCAAAGGACTTGGGAGGGTGTATTTTTGGCTTATAGCATTGAATACCAGGCTTAGTGGATGTTCCCTGTAAATTGCATGTTCCCACTGGATATAATTACCAAAACTGTGATTCAGAACTTCAATATAAAGCTGACTGTTGTTGCACAAAGCACTACTGCAACCAATTGGCTGGGAACAAAGCCAGTTTGATTGATAAAGGCTGCATTGCAAAGATTTGGAAGATGATTGAATGAGCTGCACTCTACTTCCTCAAGAATCAGACTTCCCTGAAAGTTCAAGGCCATGCTGTACATGTGCTGCTCAGAGTCTATTGCTAGATGTTGCAAGAGAGTCTATCACTGGTACCTCCTGAGCTTCTGAGATTCCAATTAAAAACTTTTTCTCCTTGGCTGCTCTGACCCCCAGGCCCAAGAATAGAGAGGTTGTGGTAAGCCACCACGAGCCATCTGATGGCTTTTCCGGCATGTGCATCCGGGTGGCTTCAGGGCGCCGTTGGCTTTGTGAGGTCATGGATTAATGATGTATGCGCTCCACTGTTGACCTCTCCCACACCTACTATGCCCCCTCAAATGTGTGCCTGTGCGCGCTGCGTCCCGCCTGAGAACTTACAATCGCCAACAATGTGTACGACTGAGTCCCCAGCACCCATGAAAGAAAGTGAGCAAGATGCAGACTTTATAGCAGAGAGTCCAAGTGAAGCTGATGAGGACGATGAGAGTGGTGAGGATAAAGGAGTCCTTGGAAATGACCTTTAGCAACTGTGTAAAGTGCAGTCTAGACTCGAGGATAGCTCTCTGCATGGTTGGTGGTGTGAGGGCAGTCTATAGTACGACATGAGGCTGCCAGGAGACTATTCTCGAAGCCACCCAAAAGCCACCCAAATCCGGAAGCCACCCGGATGCACATGCCGGAAAAGCCATCAGATGGCTCATGGTGGCTTACCACAACCTCTCTAATCTTGAAAAACACAGTTTATTTTTGAAAATCTAAAATTTCGTGCTTTCCCACGTCACTGTCACGCATCAGTCACGTTCACGTGACTCGATGGATGCGGATGTCGCCTACCTTATCTGGGCCGAAAATAGTCATATTTCACTTAAAATGCTTGAAACTGATGGCCGCCTATATTGGGGTGGGATTGATGGGCCCCGGCCATTGCCTTAACATTGATAGGTGTTTGTATTGGGTTTTACAGCTGCTCTACCATTGATGGCTGCCCATACTGGGGCTACAATTGATGGAATGCCACAAAAAAGCACCGTATCTCGGAAAGTATTTTGCATTTTGTAGGCCAATGGGGCTTCTGATGGGTTCGGCATGTAGACACGTGATGTAGTAGCATATGTGATAAAGCCTTTGTCTTCGTCTGTCACCAACGCCCCCAGCGACTGCGGGGTGTCACCCCAGCGCAACAACAAACTCTCAAACAATCCTTGCGAAGCGTGTGCACTCGTGAACCCTGAGCACAGGACACTAGAAGTGAGTTATATAGCCAAGAACGGGGAAATGGCGCCGGACACGTACAGGGAATGAAATGATTGCCCTGACTTTAAGCAGGTAAAACAACGGGCAAAATTGATGTTGGGTGGTGATGTGGGTGATGCACCTTGTGGAGCCAATAACTCGGGCACTGCTTCGTAAAATTCACTCCGCTGCAACAACGGTGGAATATCACAACATACCTTGGCTCTGACTCGACTGGCAACTTGGAGGCCACCTTGAAATGTAAGGACTGATGTAAAAAAGGTGTGTTCATGACAAGGCTGGAAGGGTTGGGTGTACCTCTAACTGTGCGCTGGCGAAGTAAGCAGGTCGCCGTGGTTGCCGTGGACATCTGGAGTGCAAATTTGAGGCAGAAGGCACTCGACAACGGCCACAAAACACATCATATGGCTGGGAAGAGCGAGCATGGGGTGGATTCTGGGGCTACTGTGGGCACACAAAGGAGAAAGTGGGAGTAAGGTGTATGAGCAGACATGGGAGGAAAGGAAGAAAGTCATTTGTTCTGTTTGCAGAAAAGATGGTTGGTTTTGATGTGTCAGTGACAGCTGTCTCGGTTGTGCGGAGACCGAAATCCGCAGGCTGTCGCGAACATCAGGGCAGGTGTCGGCAGGCCTCAAGTTATTCCACTCAACCTTGACACTTCTTCAGACTTTGGGGGATGACAATCCTCATGTTCGGCGATGCAAAATGGCCACAAAATTGTTAGTTCCTGGTCTGATATACATATCATGATAAAATAAGGGGTGCTCAATTCTTAGGTTGACCTGGTCAGGTCAAGTTTTAATTCGAAAATTCATTTGATCCTTTGATGGCCGATCAATATGTATGAATCAGCCTTCAGCGTGATCTCTCATCACAACGGATCGTCCGCCTCCAATCGCTCGCTCACCTCGTACGCATTGTATACCTGGTTCTCATTCTGCTCCTTGCACCACAGGCATAGTAACGGTGGACACGAGCCACGCTTGAGTCACACGCTAAACATAAAAAATTATGAATCCTCATACTCCGGTGCATTGCCTGACATGTCCCACCATACCAAATCTAAAACTGCTATGCAGCTTCAGGGAGAATATTTCCAGCTTGTTAATGTTCCCTTCGTGATTTTCTCTGGCTACATAGTAACATAAATAGTAACATAATTGACTTTTGATCTCAAATCTTTTCCTATACCAACTAATTGTGCTACATCTCTTCACTAGCATATACAGGTTTTTCATCTTCCGCTGAACAGAGTCGAGCAATGCAAGCTGTTTGATTCTGAGAGTCCCCCAATTGGGAGATGCACAGCCAAGACTCGGCGATCAAAGGATCAACTGAATTTTCGAATTAAAACTTGACCTGACCCGGTCAACCTAAGAATTGAGCACCCCTATATGTAGTCAATATATATATTCCAGCTTGGATATGGAGAATGGGAAAGGTTTTGTGCTGGTTGCATGAAACGGATGTGCTACTAGTATTAACTGTTCTTTAACGAAATGGCTCCTCGGCTGTGCTATTTCTCCATATGTCCATCCTCCTTTTGTCTTCATCTGCTCACACTCTGTTTTTAACCCCATCCATGCTCCAATCTTCGTGCTCGTCCACACTGCCTCTTCATTTTATATGCCCCATATGTCCTTTCTGCTCCACGGCAACAATCTGAGGAATCGCACGGGCACTATGCACTGCGCTTCTTTGGATCTTGACCTTAACCTGTACTGTTCTTTTTGGTTTAGCTTCACTGCGACCATTACTGCACTCTGCGGCACAGTGAGGCCAGAATTAACCGTTCTTTTAAGATTTTGCTCGTTTGGCGGTGCTCACCAATTTTTTACCTGTTGTTCCTTTCTCCATTAACTGTTCTTGAACAATCTGCTCAACACTCGGCAGTGCAATTGCCCCATGAAGTCATCTCTCCGTGAGCTCTTCCTCTCCTCTCGCCCTCTGAGTCGCCTTCCTGCCCCGTTTGCATCCTCTTGCACTACTCGCTGGCAATTCCTCAGCTGACCACAAGTTCTCACTGTGCTGCAAGGCTGTCAAATCCCTCTTACTGTGGCCGAATCTCCGGGATGCAGATAAAAGAACGCACATCTCGTCATTTCCCGTCGTTGCCTTTCCCTCCTGCCCCATTGATCTTACCAGTGCTGTCTCGCTCGGAATCATCTTGACCCTTGGATATTGGCTGTCGATTGATACTCTCGGTCCTCAGATTTAACCATTTGAGCCTCGGACTATCCAAGATGGGGTTTGCTCAAGGCTTCACAAGATCTGGATCAGCTGGTGCTGGCAGCCAACAGTTTACACTGGGGGCAGCCAACGACGCATGTGGTTCACATATGGAACAAAGGCTACAAAGCCGCCTTTACCAGACTAAGGGTGGCTTTGTTGCATGCTTTGTTCTCTGGTGCAGGGGAATAAAGCATGCAACAAAGCCCCCCTTTGCTTGTTAAAGGCAGCTTTGTGGGCTTTGTTCTGACTGTGAGCCACATGCACGTAATGCACTCGATGTTTGCATGCCTCACTGGTTGCCCCTGGTGTTAGACCAGTGACTCTCGATCCATCTTGCATATCAAGCCGTACAATCCCGATATTATGCAAGGTTATTTTCCATGTCTATTCCCCACACTCGTTCACTCCTTTACCGCTATTCCATTGGCTCCGCGGGTGCTGCTGAAGTCATCCATTTCGTCTGGGCTTCCAAATTATTCTGATTCTCTTGACTGGGTGCTCACTCCCATTCATGCTACACAAGTGGTAGAAATCTTGGCCATTTATTTCCATGTTGCTATGTCCTTCTTTTGACAGTATTTTTTCTCGGATAACCCTGTCGTGACAGCCGCAATTCGTTGTTCAATCAGAATTCTCTTGATCCACGCCGGCCAGTGAGCTTAACTCATGCCTCTGCCTCTCATTTCTTGCTACCCAAATTCCGACATTGGTTCACAAGTCTCAATCTCACGGTGCAGTACTCGGAAATTTTATATGTTCTGGCAACCACGTTTCATTGACTTGCCCCTCACGGAACATTTTTGCTGTTTTCGTGTAGATTACTAGTGTTTTTGTAATGAAATCCCTCCAAAATGGTGATTTTCTGCGTTGGATGCAAGCAGTGTTCAGATTCAGCCGATTTTTGTTTGAAACGTTGTCTTACTTAAATGTCAATTGTAATTCATTTTTTTGTCCTGCAATCTCGTTTTTCCGGAGCGGAGCGGAGGTCTGTCTTGTTTATAATTTGACTGTGGCTGCTCGAGCCATCATCTAGCTTATACAGTAGGCGGTGTTTTGGTTCGAGGTGCACAGCCGATGACTCTAATCAGAGGTCATCAAATGTCACCTCTTGCCGGTAATAGCGGGCAATAAATAGTTGGCAAAAGTTAGCTAATTGCTCAAAATTGCCGACAATTTACGAAATGTCAAAATTGTGAACAAATGTCAACAAAATGTGAACAATTTGCAAAGGGGGTTTTTCCTGATGCATGACGCCTGCCCACGTTAGCGGATCCCAGCTGACGGTGGTGTGTCTATCGTGGCCGACCCTGGCTGACATGAGTCCAGGTAGGTGGCTGCCTATTCCGGCCGGAACACGTAGGCCAACCTCGGCAGGGATCGACAGATGGATCGGCAAAGGTCGGTTGTGGTCCGCCTACTTACACATATGCCTACTGGGATCCGGCAGACCTGTGCCTACGGGGGTCTGAATGCAGCGAATGTTGCCTTTGAGCGCTAAGATACCGGTCAGTTAGTAGTCCACCGAGTGCGCTAATTGACGGGCGCCTCCGGAGTTTCGGGCTGATATGTCCCAGAGCGGAGTTTAAAGGCTTCGGACAGGCTCAATTTTATAAAGAGAGAGAAGAGAAGAGAAGAGATGACTTGCGACTTACCATATTTGGTAATTGCATAAGCGAGTTTTTGGCGCGCCAGCGGCGATTACCTCCTTTCCAAACAACAACAACGAGGACGGATGTTCTCTCTTTCTCCGGCCACACCACCAAGAAAAATCCAATTCTTAAGTACTCAAACTGATGTACTAGTGCTATCCAAGAATCAAATTTTGTGATGGGATTTCAAACTCAGATCGACTGGTCTGTCTGTCGACAGAATTCATAGATAGACCAGTCATTGGTCTAGGCCCATCGCGTGGCATGATGATCCCATCATTCTCAGGGTGTCAGACAGCCAATATTAATTGCCTGCTTCTCCTCCGCGGCCGACGATTCATTGATGTATCCCGGGTAGTACAGACAGCGTTTTCTTCCTACCTGAAACTTTGTGGGGCTCGGCTGTTCTTGCGGGGCCCAGCCAAGACGGCTCACGGAGTAACGAGTGGACGGCCCCCGCAGCCATCTATCACGGAGATTGCGCTGATTGTAAGTACCCAGTATACACACGATGTCTCAGCGCTTATCGCGAGCTATATACCTAATCTCTCGCTCCTTCTGGACCCGGATGAAACACTCCTTTCTACATCTATTGCAGGGTTGCCCACTCCTTTCCAGACGACTAGCGACTCCTGTCGTGCTCATCGTTCTCCCGTCTCGAGACTCAGCGCTCAGCCATGGCAAGGACCCAACCCAACCCAGGGAACAAGACTCAGTTACGCGTTGTGGAGCGCGTCGTCCACACCAACTTACCAAATAGCAGACACCGATTATCCCGTGGGCGCCGCCCGTTCGACTCGGGCGACCCGAGCCCGAGCCGTAAGTTTCAAGCGACCGTCTGTCAATTTTTTTTTTTTTTTGGCTTCTCGTTTCTTTTCGCTTCCCTTCGTTTCGTTTTTTACATACCCTGAATACTCCGCCGCCCGCCCAGGGTTGGCAATCGGTGACTACCGTTTTCTATTCTACTCCACCCCAATCACGCACCCATGCATCCAAGAACCCAACTAAGAACCCCGACCGCGCGCGGTGCGCATCTACATCCCATCACGCACACCGCTTTACTGCTGTGAAGGCGCCTGCATGTGGCGAGAATGCAGAATTCTCATCTCAGAGACTGAAGCCCGCGCTTATTCCTGCCCCGAGTTGCGCCTTGACGCTGATGTAAATCTGTTGCCTAATTTCGCACCAATATACGCAGGGACACACCACAGGGAGGAAGGCTCGGCCGCGCGCGGTGCGCATCCATAAATCATGAGAGTTCACAGTGGCATTTGTGGACCCCGCCCGTTCGACTCGGGCCCGAGCCATAAGCGGATTGCGATAATATTTTTTTCTCGATGTCTTTCTGCTCTGGCATCCAATACCACCCGCCTCACTGCTTACGAATCGAGCCCCGAAAATCCACGATTTTCATTTGATTCAATTCCAATTTTTAATCAACAGGGATGGCATCGGGTCGACTCCCACACCGATTAATCCAGTGGTGTAAATCCAACCTTCAATTTCGCACTCACGTATTCAAGGGCTCAAACAAGTGAGGAAGGCTCGGCAGCGCACGGTGCGCATCCACAAATCATAGGCCGTCCAGAATCGAGATCAATTGTTGCTTCTGTGGACACCCCTGCCCGTTCGACTCGGGCCCGAGCCATGACGTTGCGAACGGTTGAGATTTTTTTTTTTTTTCGATATTCTCTTTCATCCAAGCCCGCAAACGTTCCTGTAACAATTAGGGCGAGGGAGGCTCGGTTGCGCGTGGTGCGCACCCACCCACATCTCGTTTCCAATCCAGTCGGCCTCGTTATCTGGGCCTCGCCCGTTCGACCCGGGCCCGAGCCATCCATACGGAATATTGATTTTTTTTTTTTGCTTATTCTTTTTCTGGCTTCCAACCTCACCCGCCTCACTCCCTAATACGAATCGAGCCTTCGACAGTTTATCTTCGTTCCCAAAGAACCCCACCATGGCATCGCATCGACTCAACCACCACATATTGCCCAAATTCGCAGTGGTGTATTCAAGGGCACAGTTCGGGGTGGAAAGCTCGGTTGCGCGTCCACATCCCGTCACAAGTAAGCCCCAGTTACCTGGGGCCCGCCCGTTCAACTCGGGCCCGAGCCATTCGCCTTCATCTCATTGTTTTTTTCTCGGGCCTTTCTGCTCTCATTCAAGCCCGCTGCCATCATTCTATGCATCGCTCAAACTGAGCTTCAACGATCCACGATTTTCAATTCCAAGGAATCTCAAGGTGGCATCAAGTCAACTTGAAAACGAAATAACCCTAATCCAGCGGCGCGAATCCATCTCATCTTCGAATTCCGCACCCAATATACGCAAGGACACTTAAACGAAGGGAAGAAGGCTCGGTTGCGCGTGGTGTGCATCCACAAATCGTGCCGACAGTCTTGCGGATACATTATGTGGACCCGCCCGTTCGATTCGGGCCCGAGCCATACCTTTTCAAAGTGTATTTTGTTTTCGTTTTTGCTTCTCGTCTCGTTTCTTTTACATCCAGCGGGATGCAACCAAATATTCGGTGCACTCAGTCAAATTCTTTGGCTGGCAACTGCCCGCATTAATTTACCAAAGACCTGCCTGTATTCTGTTTTCCATTCTAATCATGCACTCACTTATTCAAGAACGCAACTTGGGTGAGGAAGGCTCGGCCGCGTGCGGTGCGCATCCGCACCCCCTCACAAGCCCACTGGCTTACTTGGGCCCCGCCCGTTCGACTCGGGTCCGGGCCTTTTCCCGTATCCTCACTTTTTTTATCGTGCCTTTCTGCTCTCATTCAAGCCCGCTGACATCACTCACTGTACATGTGTATTACTTGAAGTGAGCTTTAAATATCCACGATTTTCAATTCCAAGGAATCTCAACATGGCAAGTCAACTCCCACACCAAATAAGACAGTGGTACGAATTCTTCACCCGATTTCACACTTCCATATTCAAAGGCACAATGAGAGTGGGAAAGCTCGGTTGCGCGCGGTGCGTACCCACATCTCGTCACCAACCCTACTTCGGTATGTGGGGTCCGCTCGTTCGACTCGGGCCCGAGCTATGTACAAGTGTCTTGAGATTGACTTTTTGGTGTATTCTCCTTCTGGGATTCAACCCCGCCTACCTCACTCACAGCACCGTGCATCGCTAAACTTGAAAATGAGCTTTAATGATCCACGACTTTCGTTTGATTCAATCCCCAGTAGTCTCCCAATGTCATACTCGAATAAAAGTAAAAGTTAGGACAGTCAAAAAAATTTACTTTTAAATCCCCAGGAATCTCAACATGGATGGCATCAGGTCATTCGGAAACCAAACAACAAAGCAGTCTGAATCCGTCATCCAATTCACACTCCCATATTTGAGGGCACAATTAGGGTGAGGAAAACTCGGTTGCGCGTGGTGCGCATCTTCAATTCGAAACAAACTCTGGCTCCCATCCTTATGTGGACCCCGGCCGTTTGACTCGGGTGCTCCACGATTATTGCAGCCGACGCTCGGCTGTCTGGGTCTGCTCTCTAACGCCTACTGTGTACAGTGTCGCCCTTGCAAAGGCAGGAAGAACGCTGCCCTAAAGACTACAGTGCTTGCGGCGTCTACGGTGCGGCGATCTAGAGGGTGTCAAATCTAGACTTGACTTGACTTGACCTGGTCGGCTCTGGGTCGGCTATCTGTCCTGCGCCACCCTCCACCCTTCACCCACCAATCCCGCCTTTCGTTCCTTTCGTTTTTGTCTTGGACCGACCGACCCTCGCCGTTCGCTGCTCTACACCCTCGCGATCCCCCTTCCGACAACTCCTTTCTGATCTGTGGCGGTAGCTTTGCGGAATAAGCAGCCGGCGCACGACACCCACACACTACACCCGACTACTCTACTAGCGACACACACTCACACACCCATGGGAGGCTGCATCTCCTCCCCCCGCCCCCCCGGGCGCAGAGGTCTCCGATCGCGACCGCCAGCTGCATCGGCAGGCGGAGAAGGCGCTCAAAGATGCAAAGGCAAAGATGGCTGTCCAGGTCAAGGTACGCCCCCCACCACAAGTAGCTGGTTTCGTGGTACTGACGACACGCCTCAGGTCCTCCTCCTCGGCTCCGGCGACTCGGGCAAAAGCACCATCCTCAAGCAGATGCGCCTCATCCACCGCGTGCCCTTCTCTCCGCAGGAGACCGAGTCCTTTCGACAGCTGGTGTTTGATAATCTCACGAGGAGGCTCAAGTGAGTGTAGTTTCCTCCCGCTTTTCTACCCCGCACTTCGGGTGCCGCAGGCGCGTTGTGGGGCCGGCGCGGGGCCGGCGTCGTCGTGGGCGTCATGTTCGTCCGCGCGACGAGGGGTGTATTGGCGCTGTCGGGTTACGGGCCGGCCGGCTGCGTCGGTGATGCAGGCCCCAAGGTGCAGGGCAGGGTCGTCGCGCCACTCGTCCCTGTAGGGAGCGCAATGGAATCGGCCCCTGCTCTGCTCCCCCCGGTTCCTCCGCGGCTTGCGTGCAGGATATCCGTCTCATTTTGTTTCGCTTGGAGGGGGATCGTGCGTCCCTCCCCGTGCGTATCGGTGTGGTGTCTGGCGCGTTGTGGGTGGGGCGGGCCTGGGAGCACATCCCACAATGATCCGACGAGTGACCGAGTCGGCGTCGGCGTCGGGGCGAGCCTTACCTTCCTTCTTTTCTTTTTCACCTGGCGGCACCGCCCTCGCCTCGCGTGGACCCGCCCATGATCATAGCGGGCGTCGCTGTCCCCCCTCCCCGGACGAGTCGCTGCGGGCGTGGAGGCATCCAGGATATATACTCCCCGCCCTACCCTGGTCTCCGCCTCTACCTGCTTATTTCTTTCGTCCCGATTGCATTCGTCTCCCCTCCCCCTCCCCCTCCCCCAATGCTAAGTGCTAACACCCTCCCCCCTAGATACCTCCTCGACGCCCTCCCGGACATGGAACTCGAGCTCCCGCCCGCGTACGCCGACGTCGACGACGCGGGTTGGTGCGCGGGTGGGCGCCCGGCGAGGGCGCGGCGACGCTCGCCGCGCTGGCGGGCAAGCGGGAGCAAAAAGGGCGGGGGGTAACGGGGATAATGGGGAGGACGATGAGGGCGTAAGGGGCGTACGGGGGGAGGGCATCGCGGACGACGTGGTGCTGATCGAGAACGCGGAGGACTTGCGGGATGGGGAGCCGTTTTCCTCCGCTGCGGTTTTATGGGGTGCGTGGCGGTCTGTCTGTCTGTCTTTCTTTCGCCGTTCGTTCGTTGCTTTGAGCGTTACTTCGCATTTTACATACATCACCCTCATGTCCTCGTTCCCGCTTCCTGCTATCCACACTTGCTTTGCCTTGCCTCAATTCCTTTCCTCCCATCTACTCTCCTCTTCTCGCCCCTTCCTTCCCCCCTTTTCACTTCACTTGTTCTCTCCCTTGCCCCAACGCGCGCTGACCCCCCCTCCCTCAGCCCCTCGCCCGCCTCTGGGCCGAGCCTGTCGTCCCGCACCGCATGGAGCCGCGGGAACGAGGCCGCCGTGCCGGAAAAGTGCGTCCCTTCCTTCTCCCTGGTTCTTTCTTCTCCCTTCGTGCCCCTCCCGCCCCTCCTCTGCCATGTGGGCGTGGGTTCGACCCCCACCGTCGCGCGTAGCGACGAGACACCGGGGCTTTGCGTCTCCGCGATAGAGCTCCCCACACCTCGGCGCTTTTCGTGCGGAGGCTTTCCGGGCACATGATGACGATGGCCCGGTCTTCTCCTACAGTCCTGTTTTCCTGAATTTTCGTGGACGTGCTGACGATATTGTGTTTTCCTAGCCTACACTACTTCTTCTCGGACCTACCGAGATTGTTCGACCCGGCGTATGTGCCGACGGAGCAGGTGTGTTGTCGTTTGTCGTTTGGCTGCTTTGTCTTCCATCTCTTTTTGGGACGAAACGCGGGAGAAGGTGGCGCGCGCCGGTGTCGGCTCCTTTGGTACGAGCGGTGTCTGTGCGAGGTCGTCTGCACCCGTCGTTGTCCGTCTCTCTAGAGGAGAGGAGCACAAGCGAGGTGCGGCATCGGGCGTCTGCGCGGCATACGCGGGCAGATGGGATGGGTGCTTGACGCGGCTTGTTGGTGATGCCGTCGGGGTGCAGGGTCGTCTATAGCCTTGCGCAGCAGCGGAGGCACGCCACGGCGCCGGGTGCCCCCGAGCGTAACAGCCGGTTGGTGCTGGGCTATCGATACAGGGGGTGAAGGGTTGTATCACCAGCCGCGTAGGAGGGCGCCCGCGTTGCAAGCGGGCATGCGACGCGGCGCGGAGACCTCGCGTGCGCGCAGGGTCTTCTGTAGCCTCGCGGCGGAGGCATGCCATACGACGCGTTTGGGCGTCGTCCGTCCGTGTATTAGCGGGCTAGGCTGTGAAGGGCGCTGACCCAGCCTCGGCGACGCCGTCATGCGGAAACCTTCCTCTACTTGGGTGGAGCGGGTGACATCGACCGTGGGCGATGGCACACGGTGGCTCAAAGTCATCGCCCTCGCAGTTTGTTTGGGGTTGGTAAACGGGGCGGCAAAAGGAGTAGGGCGGGTTGTGTGGGTTGCATAATCTTTCGGTCGAGGAGGCGCATATGCTCACAGCACGACCCCGAGTATACAGTTCGTTTTTTCGTATGCTTAATGTCAATTTTTTCACTCTATACCTGTTCGTGTCGACATGAATTGTGTTTTGGACTCCAGTAGCCTAGTGAACGGGTGCCCCCGCTCGGCTTCCTGTCTCGTCGACTGCGACCCGGTATCTGTGCCAAGTTGTCGACTACTCGGTCCTCATGGATAAATTCAAATCAAACGCTAGGTGCTACAACCAAATTCATGGCTTTCAGCTTTGCCTCCTCTTTTCCTTCCTGTGGATTCCTCCATTATATTTTGCACAACCTGAATTCCATTCCGTGCTCGCTACTCTTTTCATCATTCTCGTTGGTCTACATCTATCTCTATCCTCGTTTTTTGGCATTGCGCACTTTGCAGAGGATATACTTTCCGAAAGGCATGCATCTCCTTCGTCTCAGCCAGGTTATAAGCTTGCTAGATTCTCGCCGTGGAGTCTCGCGCCTACCTCTTTGAATCGTACCGCCACTGAGCTATCAGCCACATCATTGCTGTTCCCACAATACATTCACCCATTGCAGATCAAAATGAAGCGTGCCCCAGGTCTGCCTTACTTTCATTCGGGGCAATTTCTTCATTGACCTATACACGGCGCGGAGCTGAAAGGCTTTCTCCTATTCACTCCGTGGAGGATATATGAATCCTGATCAAACCGCCCTGGGAATGTACCGTGTTTCATGACTCGACTCCGAATTGAACTCCCAGACACTTGGAAACGACGACTTTCTTTTCCGTTTCTCTCAGTGATCCTGAACTGAATTAATCAGACCGGTCAGTACCACAGATTCTTGACATGAAATGGCCGTGACTCTTGCCGTAGCCACCTATCCTTCGCTGGTTTTCCCATGCTTCCTCGTTCGTTAGATCAAAGCCTCCAGATGGCGCCATACCTACCGGAGAAATCTGTTTTGCTCTGCAGAAATATAACGATAATTCCCGTTAAATAAATGTGAGTCCAGCACGCGGAAAACCGTTTAGCCCGAGATATCTGACGCTGCGGCGTAGCCAAGAATTTGACCGAGTGCGTGCATGGGACGAGTAGCAGACGAAAGATGTTGGTGTGACTAACAAAGGACATCTTCTCCTCAGGAAACGGAGAAGCATCATGATAACATTGAGTTGTGAACACTGAAACGAAGGTACTTAATGCCAACACGCGTGAGAAATGTCCACAAATATGTGCGCGCTGTAGTATATATTTGCGAGTCCGTATGGTATTGTCAATCACCCATCAGTCTCCATCCAAACTAGATATTGAGTGCCGTCAGATCCTTAACGTAGAAGGGAGGGGAGATAAATAGAAAAGACCCGTACCATAACGAGCTCGTGCTCACGCAAACTGAACACCAAGAGCACTGGCGCACTCGACGGTGTTGTCGTACACGACCGTCGGACGCTCCGTGTACCAGCCGCAGTAGACAAGAGCGTCGGCAGGGGTGGAGGCAGGCTCAACGAAAGTAGCGTTGGTGTACACACCACCTTCAGAGGCAAAGAAGAGCTTGTCGCACTCGGCCTTCCAGGATAAGGTGAACTGGTCGAAAGTCTCGCCCTGGGGGATCTGCAGTGCATAGAAAACGGCTGATGAGCAATAGAAAGGCCGTGCAGCAAATTGGACACGCACGACGACTTCCTGATAGTTGTCGTCACGCTTGATGACACCACCAAGAGTCAGGGTGGCGAGGGCAGCAATCATAGCAGTCTTGGTGAACATTATAATCTCGAGTGGACGGGGGTGCAAAAGGGGCGACTTGGGGAAAGGAAAGAGTACAGATCAGGGGACTCAGCATGGCCGTCTTTTATACAGCAGGAACACTACCCGGTGTAGAGTTTTAAATTACGCGGGGAGTTCTGGCCGCATTACAAATTCGCGTGGAGACCGCTCCCGTCGAACAATAGCCCAGTTCCAACCATCTTTCAGAACGTTCCCGACCTGATCGCAATACTAATGCTAATTATAGCAGTGATGTGCCATAAGGCCTTAACAGCAGGTTTGAAAAGTTCTAAGGCTTATAAGGTCTAAGGCTTAGGATAAGGCCCTCATTCTAAGGCCTTAGAACAGTTTTCCCATGCAGGTCTGCCACTTTGCTGGTTCAACATTTCTAGCTAATTTTGGTTAAATACTAGATGAATTTGAGATGAACCACAAGTTATGTAAATAGCTATTGGTGCATTTGGAGTTGGGAGCCTTCTTCGACCCCCTCACATGTATTGTGCTTTGCGCTCCACATCAGCCTACGGAATTGCGGCCCACAGAAAAGCTAAGGCCTCTAAGGGCACTCAAAAAATCTCAAAAACTGCTGAGGCTTAGCCTAAGGCCTCTCTAAGCTTTAGAGCTGTTAAGGCCTTAGCCCTTAGGGCCAACACTGAATTATAGTAATCAGGTAACATAAGACTGAGGACTGATGCCAGTCTTTGTGCCTCGACAAATATGCTGTCTAGTGTATGCGGCACACCATGCAGCACTCTTATTAAGATTTTTCAGCGAAACAGCCAAGTTGCAGCAAAGTATCTGTTCCACCTCAACTCTTTTCCTATTCCAGCCCAATATATGTTTCACTCCCACTAGGACCATGTCCTATCCACTGCTCCCTCCCTGAGTTCAAAAGAAATCATCCAGGTCCCTGGAAATAGTGAATTTCAGGGTCAGGCTGGGCTTGGGCCGCAGCCTGGGCTTGAGATTTCCCAAGCCCAAGCCCAAGCCCTGCAGCACGGCTTCAAGCCCAAGGCCCAGCCCGGGCCTGAGTTGCCGGTGATAAGCCAGTAATTGGGCCATGGTTAGATACACATAATTTTGCGTGTTTCTGATTGTGCTCAGTGCTGAAACTGTTGTTTCAATGCAACAGTACTGGTTCCTGGTAGCTGTTGGGTGAACCACAGAGAAACAGGTGGACATTCTAAGGAATTATAATGTCCATTGGCAAGTCTCACCCTGAAAACCATAAGGGAACATACAGCCAATTAACAAGTCAAGGAACTCTGTTTGACTGGTTTCCAACATCCACTTAAACAACAGAAACAGGTCAAAGGAACGGGAGTTGGGCAATGTGTTGTGTTGTATTGAGATGCTAAGGGGACACATTGGGTCACAAGTGTTTCGGTTGCTAGAGTTGCCGGTTTCCATCAAATGCGGATACACCGAAACAGGTGGTTGGCTATTCTGAGGATCCGAATCACAATTCTAAAGGCATTCTAAGGTTCTTTCTCAAGAACCCTTTCTGGGAAACACGACAGAAACGGGTATCTCCCAAGACCTACAAAGGAGTATTATCAAGTTCCACACTTGTAACAGAAGGGAGAGTTGAGTTGAAGCAGAAACAGGTCAAACAAGTGCAGTGCCGATCTATTGGTGATCAACACACCCTCTGAATAATACAGGGGGTGCTGCTTATGGGTTCCTGCCTCGTAATTGGCAAGGGAACATGGTGTGCTCACAGTTGGGAACCAATGGGAGGCGACACTCGGAAGAACAACCGATGGAAACACGGTTAAAGAGGCAGATAAACAGACATTTGACTCATTGGGATTGTGTTTTGGGCTTTGTAATTGTGTCTTGGTGGTTGTATAAGTATCCAGGGGTGTTTCTACAATGGACACAGCATCATCCCCCGAACTAGTAGGCTATACGCTTGCGCATTGGGTTGATCTGGGATCCTCAGCGGACGCACTCTCATAGAGTAGCATTATTAGTCGGAATCTTATTTGTTTCTGAATCATATTATATTCTGGAAATGCACTTGGGCTCTGCCTGGAAACTGTTAAGAACTCTGTGAATCTGTTGAAACTGGGACTCTGTTGAAAGAAACATTATTGTTGTTGTTTGCAGAGTGGGTTTCAGAAAGTACCGCCTAGGGAAAACTCTAGAAACGTGACTGCTGTGTGCTGCTCAGAAAGTACCTTCTTAGGGAAAGCTCTGTGAATGCTCTTGGCCTATAAACTAGGGGCCTTACTTGAGTCTACGGGACTACTTTAAAACTTGTTTCTCTGTCACCTGGACACACACACACACACTGTGAAGCTATAAATCTATCTTGCTTGGAAACTATGTTTCCACCGTGTCTAGAAACATGTTCTATGCAGCTTGCTCTTAGTCTCTTGAGATACGAAAACCTCTCCCTACAACCTTTACAAGGCCCTGTACTAGGGGCTGTAAACTCATCAGGATCTTTGGAAACATACATATATTGCCGTTTGATTTGTTTATTGGTTGTTGGAACAGTCTCTGGACTGTTTTCTGTGCCAATTGCGAGTCAAGTGGGGTTATTTGTGTGTTTCTTATATAGGTTCTGAGCACATCAATCACCGGGTGAGAAACAGGTGTTGGGGACACAAAAAAAGGTGTTCAAGTGGTCAGAAGGTGTATCAAGTTTTGAACATGATTGGCAGGTGTGAAGTTTTTTTGAACATTTGTAAGTAAAACAAGCGGCTGCTCAGCCACTTTGCGCCTCACATCCCCTCCCTGATGTGTGAGTTTCAGAGTTACACACTCCTTGTTATGAATCTTTCCATGGTTTAAAGGTGGTTTGAAGTAAATAAATAAATGGCGGAAAATCTTCAGGCAAAGAAGCTGATTGACAGATGGTGGAGTTTAAGGCTCTAACTGTTTAGTTTAGGTTTACAAGATGTGCCTGCGCTTTGCTCCGGCCATGAGAGTGGAAACCGCGGGCAATATATATAAGATATTAAAAATTAAAGTATCCATGAATACCAAGCAATAGGTAAAAAATTGTGGTTATCGCACCACACTGGGCATAATGCAATTCTACAGCTCGCAGTTCTTGCGCAGCATCATAGCATCAGCGGTTGAAGGGTACGGTGGGAATGGTTGTATTGCATGGGGATCCAGGTTAATTTTGAAGAAGGCTGTGCTTGTCAACGGTAAGTTGGGCTGGACCATATGTGAAGAAGAGTGAGGAAGATAACACAGGAAACAGAATGGAGATAAGCTGGATGGGGATGAAACAAAGAGATACAAACAAAACCTGTCATTTCGTTTAAGAAACAGTAGATGGTCCAGCTGTAAACTAAACTAAAACTCTAAGAAAAAGGTTTATAAACTGTTTAAACAGTTTATAAACCATAATATTTGCTATAAAAAGTAAAGCACAAGATCCGGGACTCCAGAAAAGCTGTTTTGAGGGTCAGATATTGGTCAAACATCAATTAACAGCATTTTGAGGTGTATTGAGCAACAGAGCAGGAGAGGTCAAACCATGTCTGAATCCGGCGATATCAATCGGACATCACCGATCTTGGGCAGGGTTGCCACATTACTGACCTCCAATCACAGCTCTTCATCGTGGCTGGACGTCACAGATGAAGCTCGGCAGACAAAGCCTCACACTGTGTACACAAATTATAGGTGCTGTAGGCCATAAATCATCTTGAACATGGAAAAGGTTTAAACTATTTAGTTTTCATCTGTTTATGGTTTACGACCCCCCATAAAACTAAATGAAAATAAAAACCCTTTTATTGGTTTAAACTGTTTATAAACCAAAACCGTTGGAGCCTTAGTGGGATTTTTAAAAGGCTTCAGACCTGCTTAATTTTATGAAGAGAGAGACACTGACCTTTTGCAGAACTTCTCTGATCAAAATTCGAACTCAGGATAATGGTGGTACTGAAGCTCAGGCTTAAGCCCATGGCCTGGGCTTCAGCGTCATCGGGCCTGCTCAAGCCCTGTATTGGGGCGGGCTGGGCCTGGTGAGCAGAGGGCCGGTCCTGGCAGGCCTAGGGCTTGAAGCCTGGCTCAGCAATTCACTACCTGAAAAATGTGCATGGTGACAAAACCCTTTCCCAACCTGCCAGAAAATGTCAAAAAACAAAACCATTTTGCTGTCCTGTGCCTTGCATTTTTGAAAACACTAGTATGGGGTCCCTATGCCTCTGCCCTCCCACACTATTAACCAAAGCAATATTCATTGTGCTGTACTCCAAGCAACCAGGTACAGGGTTAAATTCGCAAAAAATATGGTATGTATAGGCCACACTATGTATCTCATTCCACAATAGGGCACCCTATTCCATTTCTGTAAGCCGTGGAATAGGGCTCCCTATTCTCTAATGAGATAGATAGTGCTACCATGACTTCTGACTCAACCCCCCTAAGTCGACTTCACCAAGTCGACCTGAGTCAAGTTGAATTGAGTACAACCGGCGTGGCTCTGCCCGACTCCAGAGTCAACAGAAGTCAACTCACCTCAACTTGGAGTTTGCTTGGCTTGGCTGAGGTAAGCATGCATGTTTTTCTTATTGGCTGGCCTCACAGACCTCCAATATGAAGCTAGAACACACACTTAAAGGTAGGCAGGTCGCTGTAGGTAATCATAAAGGTGGTTTTCTGTGTTAGAGGCTGCCATCACCAACGTGATTTCCAATGGTATGGTAGTAGAATCTTATCTCCTCTGGTGTTGAAAAGAGAATTCTGTGTTGAAGGCACACATGGGAAGGACCTCAGGCGGTGCATTTGACTCAAAAAGATGTTTCTATACCAGCAACCTTGTTTCCTTCTTTTATTTTCTGTTATGAATAGGGCATTTCTGGATACCTTGATACTTGATAACAAGACATGTGTAAGTGCCAACTACCCTTCACGGAAATGCAACCAACTGGCATTCAAAATTGCAAAAGAACAAATTGGTTTCGGGGTATACAACAGATATCTGTTTGTTGGTTTCACCTTCTTTATAAAATTATCCATTCTGTCCATCTGAAGCCTTTTTAAGCTCCGCTGTAGTCGGTCAGAATGGTTGGGTATGGCATCTGAGACTGGGGATCCTGCATTATCGCAGTGCAAAGGATCGGATAGCAGTGGTCTAAGACAAGAGCTAGTATGACTAAGCTAGAGGACAATACCAAACATGCACACACAGAGGCTTGCTTGGGCACTCAACCAGATCCTACCACTACACCGCTTTTAATTTATCATTCTGGCTCCTAATGCCAACACCTCAATTCACATTCGGAATACCTGCCGCTGGTCTGCACAATCACTGTCCATCACAGATAAACTTACAACTCCAGTGGATTCCCCCGGTAGTGATGTTCTTGGTTTAGTTTGAAACCAAGAAACCAGCAAACCAAACCATGGTTTTTTGAAACCAAACCAAACCAAGGTCATGGTTTGATACTGGTTTTAGTTTTGGTTTGAAGCCTGTGAAACCAAAACCAATGGTTTTAACCATGGTTTCCAGCTTATGAAATTTTCCGGTAGTATTTGGACCAAACCAGGCATTTAGTTTACTCTTCTCCCATTACAGATACATTTACCTGCTCAACTTTCACATGTCGAAGCACTATGGTAGTTTGCATGACTTAAGCCGTAGAATTAATTGATGCAGCTGATGTCGGCTGATCAGCTTGCTGCTCCGAACCTCGGCGAACCACGAACGTGACCTGCAAATGGGAAGTGACCAGGCTGCAGAGTTGCGAGATGAAGATTCTAGCCTCATCCGGTCAAAAATCCTTTACAATATGGGCCTGGATCTCTTGATGGCAGAAAGGTGGGCAAATCATGGTTTAAACCAAAACCAAACCAAACCAAACTGTGCTCCATGGTTTTGGTTTTGGTTTGAGGATTCTGGAACCAAAACCAGCTGAAACCAAACCAAAACCATGGTTTGAAAACCAAACCAGAACATCTCTAAATTCCCCGATGGTTCCCTTGATGCTCACTCAACTCAGCTCAATGCAGCTCAACTCAATTTAACTCAGTTAAAGACTGTTCTCCCAAGCTTAAGGCAATGTTCAAATTGTCTTGCCAGAATGTTGACTGCTAGCAGAAGAGGGTCCTGCGGCCCAGGGACTGCTTGTGTAAATTCAATATATCAAGGTACGAGATCAGTTCATATTCAAGTGTCTGTCTGCGAGAGAGTAATACCTTTTTCAGGTTAAGTTTTTACCTGTAATGAATATTCACTTTCTCGGTGTGACTAGCATCGGAAGTGATCATCGGAGTTGAACTCAGGAGCAAGTTAACTTGCGATGTCACTCGCAAGTTCACCGCAAGTGAACTTTTTCCCCGTGACACAACTCAAGACAAGTCAAAAAAGAAACTTACCCTATCCAGAGATTAAGACATCGAACCTTGAACATAAATCTCCAGCTGCGGTACTCACTGGGCTCATCTGTATGAGGTTGCAGGTGGGTGTCTTGAAGGGATCAACATGCCTTCACGACGATCAACACTTTAAACGTTCTTCAGTCTTGCCACTCGCCGTCTGTATCGCGCACAGAATGCTACATAGCTTGAGGCAGCTCTTTGCTTCGGATACACCTTAGAGCAGACAACAATAATGCAGGGCAACACTCTCTTGCTCCTTTTGTGAACCACCGCCTGGTCCGCTGCCGGCATTCCTACGCTTCTTCAACAAGCTTAACTTATCTTTCTTGTTGAGACGGATCAATATTTATCTCGTGGTCTATTCCAATTCGATCAAGTTAGCTTGTAGTTGCCCTTGGTTAGCGCCACTAACTTGTAGCAAATCAACTTGTGTGGCGTTGGATTTCTAGCATGAGCTCGATTTCAAGTTAGGTTCTTATCAAGCCCAAGTCAACTTGCACAAGCAAAACTTGGAGGAAGTTAACTGTGGGTGGTGAGCTTCTGACTTGTGCGTCAAACATACTCTAGATACTTGCTGACACATTGCCTTGAATTTTTTATGGTGCAAGTTGCCGTTCATTGCCCAAGTTAATTGTAATTTGCTTTGTTACATGAAGGTGAAAGCCTTCAGGCTCACCGATTCAACTTGTATTCCGGGTTCCAATTTGGCTGCCCGGTGCAGGTTCAGGTTAATGCAATTGCACGCCCTAGCAGGCTTGCTGTCACAAAGATTCAACTGGCGCAGATACTGAGATACAATTAATGCTATGTACAGTCATCCCAAACTCCGAGGAAAATCTGTAAGTGTTTATTCACCCTGACGTCAACAGCGACGACGATGTTAAGACCAAGGACAGCGGCGAACTGATGGCATCAAACGATGCCGAGCAGGTCTCGAGGTCCCAAAGCAATCCTACGGCATTCGGGAGGCTTGGGTTCGAGTTCTGGGATGTCATTGCACAGTGGGAAAGATCGCTGTGGATCGACACAAGCACAACTTAATCCAAGCCAAGTTAACGCAGCCAAATTCAAACTCCGCTGGCAGGGCAAGTTGAACTGCCAAGTCAATCGGGTATCCCTCATCCGCGGACATGATATGCATCTTGGACGCAGACCCAACCTCCTCGTCCGAACTCTTTTGGCTCATAACTATGTATGTCCCCGTATGGTCACCGTATGAACGACCGAAACCCTTTGAACATGGCTGACGCCCGGCGGAAAGGCGGCTTGAATATCTAGGTCGACTGCCTGTTATGCCGTGGCGGAACAGCGATTATAACACTCAAAAATTCTCCGACAACACCTTCATCACGGTGGCAGGCATCTATGTGGTAGGACAACCATCCAATTACGGTTCAGGGACTCATCCGCCCGTGGTAAGCATCTATGCGATGACAGGATCTGCGCAGAATATAAGCCTGGGTCTATTTCTTGTTCTGTAGTTCTCTTTCTATTTTCCGTGTATGCAAGTCTACTCTTTTCTCTCAAGTCGTACTGACGCGTCTCTAGTACAATGCTATATATTTCCACTCGCTATTACTTTTCGCCGCCATCGTTCGCTCCTTTCCGACGGCCTCGCCTGTCGAAGGCCCATCTGAAGAGATGATTCCCGTTCCCGGTGGGGGGCGGCCCAAGTTGTCAGTTCACGAAATTCCTCACGGTGGCCAAGTAATTATGGTCGGCGACGAGTTTTATCTCCTGGATGCCGGCGGCAGGCTTCTTCACACCATGCCCACTGGCGCCCCCTCCCTCAAAGATCCATCACACAACATCTCTGCGCGCACTACGAAATATACCGAAGGCTGGGTAACCACAGCCGTCTGGGATGGCACTCCGTCGCAGCCCATTTCATCGTCCAAGGCCACCTGGACCGTCCCGTCTGCACCACAAACCAATTGGGGCTTCCATTGTATTATTTCAACGGCATCGGAGCGGATGGGGTGATCTTCCAGCCCGCAGTGCTTCAATTCACGTTCAGCTGGACCGTTGCGTCGTGGCTAGTCGGTCCAACTGGTGTCTTTGTCACCCAATCCGTGCCCGTCAAGCCTGGCCAGGTCCTCAACGGTGTGATGACGCAGACTAAGAAAAGCGCCACCTCGTGGACCCTCACGTCTTCATTCACGGGCATCGCAAACACGACGCTGTCCATGACTTACGCCTCGCCGATGTACATCGGGTGGGCAAGCGCATTCGAGCAGTATGGTGTCCGAATGAACCACCTCGACTACCCCGCCGACACCTCCATGACTTTTTCGAACATCGAGCTGAAGTTCATCGGGACCGCGCCGACCGTGGCGTACCACGTCATCAACTCCCTCCCCGTGCAAGGCACCACGACGATCACGACCAACGGCGGCGCGGCGGCAAAAATCGTCATGCACTTTCCACTCCGCCGTCAAGTTGATGACCTACTGTGAATGGTACAACTTACGGTCGCTTGTGATAGCGTTTCCTATCCGACTGCTGCGAGCGTGCCGTCGCCACGGCCGCAATCCAGTGCAAAACTATCGATGAGCAGGTGTTCTTGCCTGGCGCTGGTGGCCCAGGGATCTCCGCTGTGAATGTGACTGCAGGGTATAACTGTTTCCTCTATCAGTGCGTTATTTTGAAACTGACAGCATGTCGGAATAGGAATGCCAACTGCACAGGGTCCAAGCTCAAGGTCGACAAATCTTACCCCGACCTGCGCCTCGTTAATTTGGATGACACCGCGAGGGCTTGGAGCTGTAATAAAGCTTGATTCCTGTACCTGTGGACTCGGTTCAGGGGTCGTTTACACTCCCTCAATTTCATTCCTTTTAGTTGGGATTGGCGCGCACTTACAAGTCTGCCCAGTCCCAAATCTTACTGTCTTTACCTATTAAATCCAAAACTAATGCCAAATTAATCTTGTTCCACCCAAAATCGCGGGACAATTCAAGTTGCTGAGTCACATTCTCCTTCGATCACCAAAAGGTGGAAAGAAAAGAAAAGACAGTGGGATCCACCCCAGCGGGTTTCCATTTTTTCATGCAGCTTCGGCCACATGTGATTCTGGCAGCATGGCGCGTTTGGTTGGTCTGGTGCCAGATGAGCCAGACACGTTCGGTTTTGTTGATGATCAACCACATACTTGTCAGATGTTTTCAGAAGACGAGAAAGGGAGCGGACGAGTCGCAGCAAATGGGGGATATTTGGCAAGAGTAGCTAGCTATAGATACTCGAGACATGGAATATATATACTGCAAACGTAGATATGGAAACGGGAAAATGAAGTATAGGGGACGGGAAACCGGCCGGACGGGTCTTCGGACGACTCCGACAACAGATGTTAACGGCTGTTAACGGTCTCAGAATTACTTCTTGAACGTCCAGACAATTTAAACATCAGCTCAATTTACTTCTGAAGTGAGTTTCACCCAACTCGAAAGCCTCCGTCCTCTTACACTTCATACAGAGGCAGCATTGACTTCCCATCCCACTTTTTGATCTGCAACGCGACAGATCCAACCCATTCATGTTGCGGACGTTCACCGCCATGTCCGTGCAGGCTTCCCCCTGGTCAAAGCGGGCGCGGATGGCAACCCCACAGTTTTTGCAGAATCCGTGGTATATCGACTTGCTCGCGAAGGTATATCCACCAACGAATCGAGGCCCCGAAAGGTCATCGCCGTCACTTGCGGGTAGGTCCAAGCGCCCCGGCCTGTTTCATTTCGTCAACGCTGAAAAATGGATGGTGTGTGAGCGGACTAACGCGAGTGCAGATGCTGCAGTTGCAGTCCGATGCGGTGGTGATTTTTCGGGGGCTACCAGCGCAAAGCCTACCGCCCCGCAGTGGCAGTTCCCGTTATATACCGTCGAGCCTTCGGGCACGGCCTCCACCTGGACGGGGTCGGGGCCTTGTACTGCGGTTCAATGCGGCGCCGTCGCTCGTGTACCGGCAAGAATAAAGATCCACATCCGCAAGCGTGCGAATCTATGTATAAGAGATGAGTACGAGGCAAACTGTCTGATCTCGGTTCACGAACGTTGATGGCACATTTCCGTCAGCACCACGCCTCATGACTGAGGTTCCGCAGGTAGGGCAGAACTGCGATTAGCTCAATTACATTCTGCAAAGATTTCCTTATCGTTGACGGACACCTTGTGTTCCAGCATGCCCTTGCCAAAGTGGTAGCTCCTTAGGGTGCTGTTTTCGTCGCCCTTACAACAGCCAAATCTTGTTCGCTTGCCGGAAAGGCCCACATGTAGCCATTCTATAAAGCCCAATATTTTCTCGTCTAGGAATTCTCGGATTCCAGGAACGCACCCTGGAACAGATGCTGCAGTTACAAATGAACACTTGTTCGAGTGGCGGCGTCCTGAACGTGAATCTGAAGGCACCGCAGTGGCAATTGCCTCGATATTCAATGGTCTGTGGAGTGTCAGACATGGTGGTTCTGGTTAAGGAGTAATTGACGCCTGTTGGTTATAATTGTCTCGGATTAATAGCGATCAGCCTGCGCAACCGAACTTGAACTGACTCACGTCCTAAATTTACCTCTTGCCGACATTCAATTTACTTTTATGTCCCATTATTTCCGCTCGCAGTGTTCCAGCAATCTCATAGCCTGACCTCTGGATCTGGGCATCCTGAATAAATTTCAACCTCTTCCACTTAGTTGGTGTGAAGCCACTAGTCACATCTGAAAACATGACGGCACCTAACCGTTTTCCCCCAAGGTGGGGGGAGCCCCCCTAAAAAGAAATCTAAAATGGGTACACATATAGATCTGGTGAGAAAACAATATTCCGTCTACAAACTTGGGGAGAACTTCCAAAGGGGCGGATGCGGAGACCAAGCAGAAGGCTTTCAATGACGCACAGGATAGCTCGGTGCTGCCGGCGTACCCAGTTGCTTTCCTGGTTGCGAAGGACGTTAATATCTCGATCACGAATAATGCAGCTGAAGGTGGGGCGACTGGGGAGGACATTTTAAATTCGAAGGCAATTTCCGAAGGGGTGAGCGATTGCCAATTATTTTTATCCTTCGATCCATGCCAAATGCCATTGTGCTCCTAGGGTGAGTTCCTATGCTTCTCAACGAGTAGCTCCTCAGACTCGCACACCACCTCGCACTCGCTACGCAACCCATTCCAGCAAGGTCGGTAGTAAAGATTGTTCGGCCAAAGTCCTCTCACTCACAGGCTCAACAGTTCACCAGCATTCGCCTCCCAGGACCACAGGTTCTTGGGTGGTTTATGCAAGTGCGTCTTCACATCATGGTACCTCTCTCGTTTCCAGCTGACATTCTGGTACTTCAGACCATACGTGATGATGAAACCAACACGGATTACACGCCTTTCGACGCAACGACATTACCGAAGCGCAAAGAGGACAAAAAGGACAAAAAGTGATTCTTCCATGTTGTGTAGCCATGTTGTAGTCTCCCCAACGGCTCTCGTGAAATTAGGGTGTTTGAGAATTAAAACTCAGGGCCCAACCTGACGGCCAACTTCGACCCCCAACTTGACCTCCAACTACTGGTATTGGTATCTCATTCAGATCGAGTGATGAACTCGAATTCCGAAACGAAGGATCGGGAAGAGTGACGAATGCGAACTGCGAAGAGAAAGAGTCATCAATTGAAAGAAAGAAAGAGTGAGAATCACTCGCAGAATCAACCCGAATAAACATGACACGACCTTGAGTCATGGCGCATTGCAGCAGAGGCGCAGAGCGCCATGGATTGTCCTACGCACAGACGGTGCATGACCGCCCAGCACGCGGACAAATATTTCGTTAGATGGGGCGAAAGAGAGTCGAAGGATATTTCAAATGAGCAGCGATTCAGATATTAGGCTCTGACCGTGTTATACATATTGCTCGTCTGTGCCAAGGTGTCAGGGTATCGAATCCAGCGGCCGATGGGGATCGTAAGTTCATGACAGATGAGACTGACAGAGGCGGAGGTGCGTGATTAGATTCGTCAACTTCAAGACTCAAGAGACGTGAATGAATGCAGCAACGTGCAAGGAAGAGGGTACCAGGACGCTCAGAGTCAGAGCACGGGGGGCGCGGGCAGAATGTCGGACCAGATGGCGCTCTAACGACCGGAGTACATACTCACCGGAAGGAAGGGGGAAAAAACTGGTCGGCCTGCCTTTTTTGCTATGTCGCAAACGAAGAATGAAGGATAATGCACCGAAAAGAACACACTGATAATTATAAATTGATCCCCAGACGGCGCAGAAGACCATACAGTATAGATTGAGACCGCGAAAATCACGAAACACAATGGTAAACATCATCATGGTGATGAGGAACAACATGGCGGAAAGGGGACACTTGTTTAAGCGCGGGATCCTGATTGGGGTAAGCACTTGTTATATAATCAGCACAGCCACACTGTTCTTTGGAAGACGACCGCAAAACTAGCATTAATTTTCGAGAAATTCTAGCATACAGAATGTTTTATTCACCACTTAAAAGCTCCTCCAATTTATCCCCGCTACCGTTAGGTAAGGGTCTTTATAGGGCGCCTGATTTTTAGATTTTGGCCGTGCATCACATTTTCGTCAGCATATTTCGCGTAAACCGTGTCTTCTCTTTGTGTTTTCGTCAGCAGTTTTCGCGTAAACAATGTCCTCTCTTCCTAAAACGGGCATCATCTCCCGCTGCCGCTTTCGCATCACGGACCAAATTCTCGACATAACGTGACGGCAGACGACGTGGCTTTTTCTCTCTCTTCCACCACCATGTCGACGTCTCTGTCCACCACCTTCTGCAAAATCCCGGTCAGCGTCTCTGTCAATCTGCTTTGCTAAAGCTTTGGTCTCCTGGATTGGATCTTGGCTTGTTGGATCCCTGCTCCTCGTCTTCTGCCTCTGGCGTCCTCGTACTTCCCTCGGGGGACTCACTGTGCTCGATGAATATGAAGCTCTCTGTCACTTCCGGGCTCCCATATGACCTCGTTCTCGGTCGTGATTGCATCTTTTTCTGCCGAGAAACTCTCCCCACGCATCGTTCTTGCTCTTTTCGGGTATATTTCGGCCGGTGCTGCC
>JARKIC010002191.1:0-72826 GCA_029378375.1 Mycena olivaceomarginata | reverse complement strand
CGTGGATCTTTCCCAGTTTCCAGCCCTGGCGTGTCTACCACTCGACCCTCGCGGTCACGGAGTCCTTTCAACCTTAAACGCCAACAATTGCGTTGAAAAACTCATTTTCACTGTCCCCGTGGAAAGGCTAGAACACAAGACGGTTTATTCGGCACTGGATACTCTCGTTGCCAATACCCCAATGCCGGCACTGCAAGAAGTGGAGTTCCTGATTTTTGGCCTCTCCAGTTGGGCGTACTTCAATTTGGGATTATTTAAGGGGTTTTTTACCAGAATTAGAAGCCCAAGGTCTGTTCATTGTGACGAACGATGTAGGTGCGTGTTCGGGGTATGCCACCCGAGTTTATGGATGATAAATACCTCCTGAGATAGAGGCTGAAGGTTAAGGGCCATAGAGTCCAGAGACCTCAGACCAATGCTATTGCCTGCCGCTTTTTTCTTCATGATCAAATTATATGTCAAGGAAATCCAAAACTCTGATCTAGTCAATTGAGTGGGTGGATGAATTCCAACCAGGACCTGAATCAAGGAGAGGGCAGTCTGAGAATCCTCATTACCAGAGTTCAACAGGGACTCTATTTACAGCCAAGGTCGTATACGATCTTTCAGGCTTGAAACTCGAAGGAAGGATCCGAACTCCCAACTTTTATTCGGAGGACGGAGGGAACTGTGAGGGTCTCAAGATCGGAGGGTCGTGGAAATCGAAAGACGTACATGTATAATTCAGCACAGTGACCAAGCCTTTGGCCACCAATTGAGGGAAGTGGGCCTCGACGACTTTCTGGTCGAACGTGCCGTTGCCGGACACACACACTTCCACTTGCCGCAGAGCCGGCATTTGCGCCTCAGCAACAAACTTGTCTGCAGCCAAATACCGTTGCCCTCCGTGGCCTTCTTCAAATCTAAAGAGATTTACATCGAAGACGAGTTTTTCCACACGGTTGTTGGGAAGGAGAGGAGACAGACCGTAAGCAGGATCGATTCCCAGGTATGTAAGGGCCGGGAATCCGATAAATTGATGTCTGTGGCTGGGGACAGGATTAGTTGGTTATGAGGATAAGGGTATGAGGCATAGATTCCATACCATTTGAGAAGACCAGTCGGGTGAGGCTCAGACGCACGGAGGTCAAAAACAGGAGGAGAGATTCATCGCGTTGCTCATCCCCTGCCATGACATCAACATCACTGAGGTGGGTGAAATCGAATGGAAATGAGGGCGACATGAACCAATCCCCACAGTTCGTTGCGTCATCCAACTTCAGAGTCTTTATCTGCGGCCGTGACTGGCGAGGTTCAGATGGTGGGGATCGAGGAGGGGAATACGATTTGATTGAAGGCGAGGGACTCCAAACGTGGACTGCACGTCTCAAATAGGAATGCAAAAGGCGTGAACGGGTTGTCCTCGAAGTTGACGTAGCTGACTTCCACCTCCCGGAGCAAAGGCGATGCGAGGAGATCACGGAAAAAACGAGTGTAGCTTCTTCCGGGGCGCTATAGTCGAACACGAGGGACAGTTTCTGCAACATTGGGAACTGGAAGTTCGCGAGTAATTCCACGACCATGGGCGGCGTACAAACAGTGAGATGTCGAACGCATCCCAGCAGATGTGGCTTGGCCACGAGGATCACAGATAGACGTTGAGCTGCGGCCTCGACCTTCGATCGGGCATTGTTGAAAACAACGCTCAATGTATCGGCACCATCGTGGGGGTATACATTGGATCGAGCGCGATGTGTCGGAATAACTGACGTTGGGCGGAGATGCAGAGCGTGCGGGAGACGAGAGCGGTAGATTTGAGCTCGACCGGGTCTGATATGTGGTACGCAAGTTCATCGTACACCTCCTGGATCCTGAGGACGCTTTCCGTCATGGTGGTGGGAAAGCTACCGTAGTTGATGACTCGAAGCGCCCATGATAGCGGAGCTGATGCGAGATCAGTCGCTTAGGCTCGGACGTCCGACACGATTCCGATCGTTATTTCGATACTTTCTGAAACTGACAGTAAATCCCTGAACCGAAAAGTGCACCGGTTACCCAGAAACCTTTTTAACTGCGTGAACTGGGTGAACTGCCCGTGAACTCTCGTGTCCTAATACGACAGATAGCGACACGAGATTCAAGTTCATCTCTCGTCCCGTCTGTTTTTCTAAGTACTTACTCGGGGATATTTTGAACTTTGGCCCAACAATGTTTATGACTCCATTTGTCTTGCGCTCCTGCATGCCGGAGCGAAGCGGAGGCTCATCTTGTACAAGACACATATTTTCAGTGGTTCAATGCGCAGGTCAGTTACGAGTACTTTATGTACTCGTTCTTTTCATCAACGGAACCAGGTTTTTGAGTTCGTGAAACTTTTATCAGTGCGTCCTAAGGATGTAATGAAATAGTGGCTGTTTTCATTAGATTTTTGTAGTCTTTTAGGAGCCTAATCTAATAGATTTAGTATGGAAAGCCGGAGCACCACGCTGATGTGATGGACATCGGTTACCAGATAAGGTAATCGGACCTCAATCACTCCCCGAGTGCTGTCACTAGTCTGAGTACGTGATTTCCCCCGCACCGTGCGGCGCTCCTCCTTCACGCCCTGTGAACCTTCTAAGAGAGTATCAGAAATAAAGTGAAATGTGATGCAGCCCGTCAGCAATGACAACAAATTGATTTTGGAAGTAACATGTTAGTATGAACTGAAACCGGTATCAGTATCCATAATCATAGCGAATGGACTCGGAGTAAACTGGTGCGAAGGTCACCGAGTGCGGGCAAAGCGGCTGAGTTTCTGCTATTTAGCTTATGTACTGCACACGGCTCTTCTATCTGTCCGCCATACGGCTGCGTGAAGAGCACTGAAGTCTCTCATTCATATATCTACCTGCACCCCTTACTTACTTGACCGCCAGTAATTCAGGTTATTATTTAGGTACAAATTCTACCATATTTGGAAACCGTTTTTAAAACGGTTAAACGGTTAAACGGTTATCGAAGTTGAACCACCTCGAGGGTTGAACAGATGGAGATCTGAGGGCATCTTGAATGTTAGGATGCTTCCTGACGTGTATTCTGACCCCCTGGAAGGAACACATTAGTGTATGCGTCACTATCGCGTTCAATGGCGAGGCACATTCCCGTTATGGTAATTGATGGTTCAACATCACTTTGATGCGCAATGATCACCTATGGCGTGGCGCGCGACTTCTGCTCTTGGACATGAATCTTGCTGGAATGCCTGGAAAAAAAAAAACCGATGTGACTAAGGTCCTCATTGTCTAATATACAACCAGGTAACTTTGTTGATGCTTGAACCTAGAGGCTTGAACTGTTCAGCAGTTTCCAGAATTTGTTCCGATCCAGTAAGTATGAGATGAATGGGTAAATCTACATGTCAGTATGATCCCCTGGTACTCACTGTAGTAGAAGTATGAAGCTCTGAGGGAATGCAATACAACAGATACCACACATGGCCAGTGCCTGACAGTTCATCCCCTCAGGTTTACCCGAAAATGACTATTTGTAAACATTTTTAAACTGTTTGATCACTACACTGAGAAGGAATAAAAGAGGGAAAGAACCACAGAATCTTCCTAGACTCGGATGACCGGGACCGGCAAGTAACCCTAGGGAATATTGGCCATGCGACATGTCAGGAAAGCATTAGAGGGATTGTGCGGCAGCCCGGCTCATGCGGTATTTTGGGCATTGTGCAAAGCCGCTGAATTTTTTTTAATCATAAACGAGCTATAAACGACTCAGCTGAATGGCAATTCACATGTTCTACTCATGCGGCTTTTTGAACCAGTGATGAATTCAGCTCATTCCTGATGCTTGATTTGCCGGCTCAACCACGCCACTTACCAAACATGTACCGAAAGAAACAATGATCACAGAGGTCGAGGTCACCCACCAACAGTCTTATAATGTATCAGAATCTTTGCTATTCCTCAGTGGATTCGGAAATCCCGTGCAGCTTTGCATAATGACGAAAAGCCGCGCGTGGCTTTGGCACAATCCCTCTATTGATGCCATTGTTGACGAGTGGGAGTGGTTGAGGTCCAACTACCTAATCAGGCAAGCGATGTCAATCACATCAGCGTGGTGCTCCGGCTTCCATATTTAGTGATTATATCATCCACCAAGAGGATGCTGGTTCGAATCCGGCTAGTCTATTTATATTTTGATCTCTTTGTTTCCTAACCTCCACCATGTCACACCTTCTAGCAGTCATAAATATTGTACACATACCAATCCATTTAGTATTGCTTTGTATAGCTCTGTGTTGAGCATCATGACTTATTTGTAGGGTGAGTGTTGTGTTGTTTTTAAATTCAAGCTCGTGGTATCTACCATTCAACCACGGCTCTCGTAAAATATTTGAGAGTTGCAGAGGTTTCACTTAATAGGTTTGGCACTATGTTTGAGTTATATTGCTGTTACGGAAATCCGCGATACATTTGCAGAGTTCGACTTCAGGTGTGGCGGTGCAGGCGAGACGTACGCAAGGCTTCGGAAGATCCCGAACACATCAGATGGTTGGCTTCAACGGCGGTACAATTTCCACCGGGTCAATTCTAGTAACACATTTGAGATATCCTGTGTCTATATAAATATCTGACCCGTATTGTACACTTTAGTTTTGAAGAATCTATGAAGTTTGATTAATCAATTCACGTCTCAACGCATAATCTGGTTTATTCACTGCCTGATTAATCACTCAGCAGCACTTTGTATGTGGTAAAAGGGAGGCTGTTAAACAGCTGTTCTGTTAATCCATTCACCTCACCGTACCTATATGTCATTTCTGTCCCTGCAGAACGGAGGATTCTGGTTGAAAGTGTGCTATGTTAAACAGGTGTTTCGTTAAACAGTTCACCCCACTGCTCCCATATTGCTCCAGGAAGCATGACAGGAAAGATGTCCAGTTTGATTAAACGAGACCTGCTTTGTCAATCAGTTCAGCCCTAAGTTTGAAGTCAATAAATTGCCTGTCTCTAGAGACCAACGAACTTGTGTTCTGTTGAACAGCATCACTCACTGAGAATCTGGAATGCCACGCAGTCGACGACACCATAAAATGTGGGTTGCTCGGAATTGCGGAGTGTCAGCCAAAACATGCACACCTCAAAATTCAACTATGGTGCTTGTGCACTTGGCTCGGATGGAGCAGGAAACTGTGTGTTGAGAAAATGAATCCTAGACAAACACAACGGGTAAGCAGAGGTGAAGGTGTTGAATAAAATATGTGCACATCAAATTCCGTGTCCGTGCACTCACTCATTTTAGGCCTTGTATTATTCTGGTTGTATGGCCACCTTTGGAGTCGCAAATAAAATCCTTACTGACATGTGTGGCATCTCACTGGAATGGCTTGAATTGATCTGGTTTTGCTTGGCCGAGTGCTAGTCTAAGCTGGATTTCTACAAGAGCTCGAGGCATTGGAAGATTTGGGAATCACTCGGAAGAAACCACGCACCCGTAGTACTATTTTTTATCACCTACCTGGCCACCTAAGCAATTTTGTGACTCTCGAAGTAGAAGGAATTTACTTACTGAGTGTTTTGTGGTTAGAGGATGTAGGCTAGCATTCTGGGAATGGAATATGAGCAGCGGCCGGCGATGTGTGATGTTTTGATGGCTCAGCAAATATTTCGCGACGGCAAGTCCAAAAATGGCCAAAAGCGGCCAGCTGGCCAGGTGTGGGAAGAATCCCAAACGCGCTGCCTTTTCGCTCGCTGGCTCTCTCCTCGCTTCGGCCCTCAATAGCAACTGCAAGTATATTCAGGGGGATATCAGAGGAACCTACAAGGTGCGTAACTACTTGTTTGTAGCTTTCAGCAATACATTGATGACATATTTATGCTTCGGGCCTTTGGCAGGTGGATAGGATCATTGACATCGCAATGCGTCAAGTATTCGTCCATTGCCACACAGTTGTTGACGTTCACCAGTGGCCCCAGGTCACGTCACCGAGAAAGATGGGCGAAAGATATGGAATTGAGGCTTGTGGCAATGACAAAGTTGGTAAGTTATGATGGTGTCTGATAATGGGCAGTGGGACGACGGCAAAGACAGTAGAGCGTCAAAATGAGCCAACATACACTTCAAAGGGGTTATTTGGACGTACTGGAACACTTGGTTGCACTCCTGCTGCTTTCCATTTTCCATAAAAAATCCCAAATCACGCATAACCGCCAAAAAGCTGTTTCATATAACAGCCGCCGCCGTGCAAAGAATAAAATTGGTAAAATCATGAACACACCTTTAAGGAAAGGCAATCACCGTAGTAGAGGTCTGTGCGAGTTGTGGACACATAGCGCATCGATTCTTGTGCTATATGAATGGCCATTGCACAGCATTTGCAGTAATTTCTCGTGGGCAATTCTAAATCTTGGGGTGATAGAGCAGTTCTTGGCGGGGTTTGAGGACTATTTGAGGGCCCATGTGGTCGCTGGAGCTGGTCCAAGAACGATACGAGCCAGCTTCTCGATCTTGTTGAGAAGCATCTTCCTCTTGGTCAGAAGGGTTGGAAGTTGGTTATTGCCGCTTTTTGCGAGTGGGCTGATGCGTCGGGTCGTCCGGCGCGTGATGGGAAAGCGATCGAGGGCAAATACAAGATGGTGTGTGCGCTACAGTCTCATTTTCATTTTATATCTGACGGTCAACAGCTTTTGAAAACCAAGAAGCCTACCGGCGACGCCCACTGCCCTCCAGAAATCAAACGCGCCCAAGATCGAAAGCCTGATCAACGAGAAAGCTGATACCCGCGAGATCAGCAACGACTCTTTTTGAACTCTTTACTTACACTCTCCACTAATTACCTCGAATTTGCGCTCCTTCGTTTTCTTGGACTTCGTTACATCCTCCCACATTCCTTTGTGTCGAACAATCCATTTTATCTACTACAATGTGCTGTGATACGTCATCAATAGCCCCGAGCGGCCATTGCAGTTCCTGACATGACTAGTTCGTCTTCTATTCCACCCTCCTCAATCTCTTGAAGATGGTACAGGAATGACACTTCAAGATCCATTGTGAATGAAGGCAGACGCGTCGAAAGAAGTGAGACTTGTTGATTGTCGTTATTTAGACAGTACCGTGATAGTCGACAAACAAACCTATATCTAAGACGACCTATTCTCAGCTATTCGTTATGGGAAGCTCATGCGATTAGATTATAGGTATAGATTGTCGTGACGGCATCGCTGGCACCCCCAGATATTCTCCAGAAATTAATTTATGCTTATGGAAAGTCAACCATTAGGTTAGAGATTAGATTTTGTCAAGTTGCAAATCAAATATATAAATTCAGTTTCTGACCAATTTATGTATTAAGATACTTTAAAAAAAGTGTAGCTAACTTCAATGCCTGTTAATTGAGGAACCGGCGGTGTGATTGTGAGGGCACTCAGTTTTATAGCCAAAAGTACATTTATAGCGTGAAATTTTGATATTATATGAGGAAATATTAAAAGTGCACTCTGACCGCCATACCGGGCATTGCGAGTTCTCCACAATGGATATTTCGCTCACCTCTTCTTTGCCTTATCTTGATTTCTGACATTCTGGTAGAGGACACGTCCCCTGGGTTGAGATCTATCAATAACTACCGACACTGTTGCGGCGCGGGTCTCGCACTGCTGCTAAGGGCATCCATCCTCGATATCTGTAGCCTTCTTGCTGCCGCTCGCTTCGAGTACAGGTTTTGGGGGGCAGCTTCCAGCGACAGCGTGTCCTCGGTGCGTCGTCTAGCGGAGTCATTGCTTTTCTGGATTGATTTCGTCGCTCTCGCTCTCAGTATTTCAAGTTCTCTTATCATGCCCGACTGGCCAGGCACCTCTGTTGGTAGAGATTTAAGTGTTGGCTGACTTCGGTGCATTTCCTTTATATATATCCCTCTTCCCTTTCGTTCCTTCCCTGCCATCGCTCTCCCCCACCGTTATACACATGCTAATTTTATCCTCTCCTTAGAACTGCCGCACACACCAACCTCTGTGCCGCTCTTCCCACCAATGTCGACCACTTCGGCCGCGGGCAGGGACGTAGGAATGTGGCTTTGACCCAATGCAGCCGCGGCGCATCGAGGTGTGTGCTTTCCCCTCTTATCCTCCGTTTCATTCTACTGACCTCGTCCGCAGAGGGTACCCATGTGCGGCCTTGACGCTTCAAATGAGCGTATATGTTGAGGTTCAGAACAGGTGGCCATGTCCTGATTCCGCGGCCGGTGGCTCCAGCAGCCAATTTTTTCTTTCTTGAAACATTCAGAAAAGGAAAAGCGAGAGAGAAAACATTGTAGCTGTCTGATGCGATGTTTCCTTTTATCTATGTCGTTGCTGGGTGCGCTGAGAAACAGTGTTGGAAGGCGGTGGAGATTGGCGTCAATTGAGTGGCACTGGGCACCACGGACCTACTAAACAATTCAGGATGCTGCTAGGGACCACCTACCTTATCCCAGAGCAGCTGAGAGAGGCTGTACATCGCAGGTGGGCCCACCTCCACGGATGAGATACATAGTTACAGTGCTGTCTAAAATAGGGTTGCAAAACCGCAAAGACGGGAACGGCACGGGTACAGCCTATTACAGAGGCAGGTATGAGACGCATAGGTCCGCTTATTGAAGAAAACATCAGAATGAACAACAGAAAGGTGTAGTCTGCCGTGTTTGACTGCGAAGGTGGCAGCCATGCAACATCATCGTCAATCCCTCACTGTACACTTTGAGTGAGAGCACCGGAATGCAGTGATAAATATATAAGAAACGAGGAGGAGTGTAATGTGCCGAGGCGTCTGAGAAGTACGAGATCAGGTAAGATTGAAGTGTCTGGCTGCGAGAGACTAATCTCTCACAACACCGAATCCCCTCAATTTACTGTACCATTTAATTCAATTCGTACGCCTTGTGACCTGTGACCAAAATTTACGAAATTCACAATTCATACTTTGTCTGAGGGAGCGTGCCCGGATTTTTTTTTCGTAAATCGGCCGCAAAGTGTGCAGGATGCGACGGAGATAAATCTGCTCACCCGTACTCGTAGAACTATTGTAGACAGTTTAAGATAGCTACTGTCAGAATGGCAGCTCGTGGCGTCGTTACCTGTTGCGGCGGGGGGAGGCGAAAAATTCAATTTTTGAGCCATTTTACGGTGATTTCGTGACTTGTTTTCAGAATTCGTACATAGCTGGGTGACCTGTGACCCGTACGAAACATTTCGTAAATTTTGAGGTCTGTGACCTGTGACATACGAATTGAATTAAATGGTACAGTACAACCCAATTACGGTTAACATTGGCGCAGTGATTTCCTGTTCTTCGGGAAATCGGCTTGAGGATCTCGTCGAGATTGCCTTCCTGCCGCGAACCGACTCCGCCCCTGACAGACCTTGTTGGGATACGGGAGTCATCATGGAGAACGGTTGGACCCGGTATGATTCATCTCCTCCTCGTGGCTGGGACTAATATTGTTCAATCTGCCAGTCTCGGCTCCGGTGATGCTGTCACCAAGACCTGCATTTTACTTACTGTCTGGTACCTTGACCCGAATTACTGGCTCAGCCAAGCGAGTCATATATTCAAGCACTTTGGAATCTCATCCGATTTGAGGACTATGGTACGAATTCTACTCAAGCTAGTAGTTCGTAATTGAAGTTGATCTACCCAACAGTTCTATTGGAGCGTGTTTCCTTTTTCCTCAGCATTCTCTCAAGTAGTACAGCAGCCCCACTCGAAGGCTTCCTGTTTCTCTGCCCACCTAGGGATTTTAGTATTGGTCTATCTTCATTCAATGGCCGGACTGTCCGGCCTATTGGTCCCTAGATCCGTTCGGTGCCGACCCACTTAGCTGGAAAGATGCAGCTAACCTCGGCTTTCCCTCTCTGCAACTCTTCATGAGGATCCGGGGAAGGTCATGGGACGCCGGGGTTTATGCCGGACTCCGGCAGTTCCACCAGCCCAGGGGTTTTGATCCAGAAAGCCAGGATCTCACTGTACATCTTGGGCAGCCGCTGTATGAATTGCCCAGCGAGATCGACCTTCCACTCGCTCATAGTGAGTCCACGGCCTGCACACAAGCAACTGCTCATGAATGAACAGTTGATGATCAGCATTTACACGGTGTCCCCGAGGAACAGGATCCAAGCGGGTCTATCACAGAGCCCGAGAATGTTCTTGAATCCGCTAATGCGGGTGATGGTGTGTGAATTTTTAATTCGCTTAAACCAGCTTTTCGACTCAAGAAGTCTTGGCAGAGGCAGCGAATGCTTCACCTGCAAAGGAGATACTGGTTTCCGGCACATTCACATTCATGTTGGTTGTTCAATTGTCGCTGATTTTGTGCCTGATATTGTTCTGGCCGTATGACCGGCTTTGGATTTAGAGGTTCGAGTGATTTCTCTGTTCAAGCTGGTCCATATAAAGACAGCCACGGTCAAACATTTTGGTCCACCTCATTGTTTATTTATTGTTTTAGCCAGTTAATAAACAATAAGCAACACGTTAAGCAGATACATGCTCAGATCCCAACTCTCCGAGCATTCATTCAAGGGATACTGTGAGTAACACAAGAGGGACTCCCCAAGCGATTCCAGCCGCAACTAGCCATGCCCTCAGTTGCGTCGGAGAGCTATGATGCCTTACCACTTGATTTAAATGCCGAAAACCAAATTTATCGTACCCTTAGTTGTACCGTTGAAGTTCAACATAGATTAGGTAATCCTATACTTGAAAAGACAATGTACACAGCCTCCCCCAGGTCACGGGGTATCACATGATATTCTCGTGACCTCGGTGATGTTTCCGTTTCGGGTATTGGCTCTGGGTTGCGCGAACCCCGAGGCGCCGCGCGCTGCGAGCGTTAGCGAGCGGCAGTGCGGCGCCGGAGGGCTCGGAATCCACTGTGTCTGTACAGAATGGGATAAAGCCGTGTCTGCCCGCCCGTGGCAAAGACACGGGTGCCTTACATCTTGTGTGGTTGAAAGAACACGGTCACATGATCCAATCGTTGAGTTCCTAGAGCGCGAACTTGCCAAGAAGTTTCCACGCGCACAGAACCACCCACCATATTGAAACCATTTCGAGAGAACCGACTATGAATTGGTATCTATCTACTTACTCGGTGGTGACCCTAAAATTTAGCCCACCCGACGCGGAGCGGCTACTTCCAGCCTTAACTAGGTGTGGATTCAAATAAATATAGCCCCGATTAAATTGCCTCACACTCTGGAATTCCAAGCAGAGTAGTCCATCCGACATACGTAGTATTCAGTTGGTTGCTCGAAACTCCAGTAAGAAGAAATTCTCATTTAGATTCACTTGAATCACGAAGCTTTCTGATCCGGCCAAAAATAGCGACGGGGGTCGGACATATCGTACAAAGTTAGTTGGTTGCGTCAGCTTGGGTCGCGGCTTGAGTGCCATAGCCGCATTATGTGCCTGCCACCGCGGGTGCCAAAGGGAACAATGCAGATCCGGAATGGAATGAGATTTACATACAAGTCCCCGTGGAATTAATCAAAACTAGGAGAAGTGGAAGGGAGGGCCCGTGTTCAACGGGACATTAACCACATGGGGAGGGGACGGCGGTTCGTCACTGCATATGCGCGGCTAATGGATTGCTGACCTCCGTTCTGGCGTTTGCATGATCCGACAAGCTCAAGAAAGAACACGAACGGGAAGTCGAGGGGAAAAGGATGAGAATGCATTCATTTGGTTTGTTAAGGCAATGCGACAGGGAAGTAGAGAGAGTACAGCAGTAAGTAATTGAGCAATGAGCAAAGCAAGGCAGTGAATAACAGGAAGCCAGTGGGCTACTAAGTTCTTCATAATAAGTAAGCATGCAGCAATCCTAGAGCGCGAAGCGCAAGATATCGTCGAGTAGATTAATGCGATAGATGCAAGGAAGGAGAAAGCCAGGCGAGGCCCTATGTATATATGGCAGCAACGCGTCACATCTCTGTAATTATTAGTCCGCAGTCCGCAAGAAGAGAGGCACGTAGATGACGAGATTTGAGGAGATGACGTGAGGGAAGAGACGTTTCGTTAGTTCTGGACGAATGAATGAAAAATAAACAGGCCAGGCACAAGCACGGGGCGGGCGGTCGTAGGTAGGCGCGAGCGAGGAAGACGAGCATAATGGGACTCGCGCTTCGCCGACGCCTAGCTAGCCGGATTCGTGGCTGAGAAGGCGGAGCATATCTCCCTCGAGCGCGTAGCGCTCCTTCTCCCGCGCCGCGAGCGCGCCAGCAGCACGCGCGACCTCCCGTGTCGAAGTCCTCGTGCTTGTCCGTCGGCATCGCGGCGTTGAGGTACGTGAGCAGTGCCGACACGGACATGTCGTCGCTCGCCTCGTAGGTGGTGCGGAAGAGGTAGTCGACGGGAGGCGAAGACGAAGGCGCGGCTGTTCCCGTGTGTCCGTTAGGTGGAACAAGGAATGATAACGAGATGGATGAGGCCAAGACAGCAAGAATGGTGAACGGAGAGAACGGAGAATGGCAAGACGTCAATCAGCGTCGCATCCGAAAGGAAAACCAAATCGCGTACCGTCCGCCGGGCGAATCCAAATCCGCAAGACTCGCAGGGACTGCCCTGCGCAAAAATCGCAACTCGCGCTGGCGTTCCCCGCCGTTATAACCCGCCGCCGTACGACGCGCGCGTCGGCGTCGCACCGCCCTCCTCTTCCATGTACGAGTCCCCGTCGGCGTCGACGTCATCTGCCTCGCCCTCTGCGTCTAGGGTCGTCGCCCTGTGGGTGTTGGTGCTGGTATTGTTGCTGCTGTTGCTACTGCCATTGCGCATGGCTCATGGTGGGGCGTGCAGACGAGGCGGCAGCGTAACCGGCGGGAATGGCGCGGGGCGGGCAGGCGGGGCGGCGGGGGATGTGCGTGACGGCGGTGCGACTGAGACTGCGGTTGTGCTTGGCGGCGTGGATCCGATGCAACGCCCTCCTCGGACTCAGGCTCGTCGCCATCCTCGCTGGGACGTCCCGGGGCGCCGTCCTGCCCTCCACGCGCGGCGGCTGCCGGGCGCTTGCCTCCCCTTGAGGGACGCGATTTCGTTTGCCTTTTTGCGCGCGACGTTGGCTGCAAAAGGATGTCGTCAGCATCAACTCGACCAAAGACGCGAACGGGAGAGAGAATAGATAATCTAAATCGCAGATGACACCCCTGAACTTTCGCGTGAATGTGAAACGAGACACTCACTACCGTGCCAGACACTTCCCGCGATGCTGCAGGCCACGGATATGCGCAGTAGCTGCTGTCCTGCCGCAGCTGCACCCACTTAGTGCATAGGCTGCAGAAGACGCGGTTCGGCTCGACCTCGCGGATGAGGACGTCCGCGCGAGAGTCGCGGCGCGCTGCTCGGCGTTACGCCGACGCGATTCGTGTGGGGCGGCGTAGTTGGTCGGCGAGAGGTCGAGGAGGAGGTGCGGCGCGTCGGGGTGCGGGAGGTGCGTCTGGCGGGGGCGGGTGCGAGAGCGGGTGGGCGTGGGAGGAAGGGTGCCGCTGGCTGGGCTGCGGCTGGGACTGGGATGGTCGGGGTGGCAATGAGATGGGGGTTCCGCGCGCTTGAGGGTGGTCTTGGCCGCGCCCGGGCGATGCGGGACGGAGCGCGCGGTGCGACGACGAGGGACCGGCACCGGCGCTTGGGGGCGAGGCGATGATGGGTTTGCGGTCTTCTGTCTCGGCCATGGCTGCGGCACTGGCGTTTGCGCTGCAGAAATGATTGTTAGCACGATGAACGAAGCACGAGAATATAAAATAATAAAAGGTGTACAAGTAAAATAATTCTATTGATGGAAAAGAAAGCGCGAGGGGACGCGGCGATGAACGAATGCCGCGATGGAGTCGGAGCGAAGAGCGAAGTCACAGAAAGGAAAGGTGGGGGTGGTAGTAAATAACACGAAAGCCCAATTCAAAGAGACAGGTCACCAAAAAAGGGCAGAGACAGAACAGAACAAGGGAAGGAAGAAGGTCCATGGGGACAGGGAAGGAGAGGGGGCAAGGAAGTAAAAGATAGTCCCGAAGGGCGGGGCAGCCACAATACACAATAAATTATGAAACACGGAAGGAAGGGTGAAGGACGGGCCAATAAATTATGTTATGAGACTAAGGAGGACGTACATGACGTTCTTGAGCGCGGAGACGGTCTTCTGGCAGGTGCCGCGGTGGTGGAGCCAGATCTGCACGGCCGTGGGGTGGTCATCGACGGGGATGCTGAGCCATCTGAAAAGTCATTAGCATCTAGTCGAAAGGAGAGAGAAAAGGAAGAATGAAGCCCAAAATCGTCCGAACAAGGGAAAAAACGTAGAAAAAAACATACTTGTCGCACATCCCACAAAGAATTCTCTCCGCGTCAAACTTGCGCACGTCGGGGTCCTTTTGGAACGTGGCGTTGCGCTCCTCGAGCGCGTAGATGTTCTTGGCGTTGCTGGTGCAGCACATTAGCATCGTTTTGCTGAATCGAGGTGAGACAAGGCGAGACGAGAGAGTGCAGAGGGAGACTAGGCATAGAGAAAAACACGGGAAGGAGAGCAGAATAAAAAAAGAAGGATAAATAAGAGAAGAAACGTCAATGTCAGGGCGGCGCCATCACCCAGCCTCGCCATTAACGAGTAAGTGTCGGCAAGCAGTGACGTCCAAACGCAATTCCGAAAAACCCAGCAGCCGATACATGTCGACGTAGAATCGGCCTCACCTCTTCTTCGCCAGACAGCTCTTCCGATGCGCATCCCACGGAATGCTGCAGTACGTCGAGTTCGGCCTGAGTCGGATCCATTTGTCGCAGCTCGCGCAGAGGACGCGGTACGCCTCGAACTGCGCCACGTGCACGTCCGCGCGCAGGTACTCGATGCGCTCCTCCTCGGTGCGCTTGGCACGCCGACGTTTTGCGGGTGGGCCATTGGCGCTGGCGTACATGTTCCCGAGATGCACGTTGGGGTCGGAGGAGCAGGAGGGCGTGGGGGGCGACGTGTAAGCGGAGCCGGGGACGGAGGTGGGCTGTTGGCCATGGGCGCCGTTGGGGTGCGAGTGCGGGTGTGGGTGCGGGTGCGGAGGCGGGTGTTGTCCGGGATGTTGTTGGGCGCTGCACGACGACATCAGCCTTGACTTGAGGCGGAGGAGGTGAATTCGAGAAAGACCCACCATGTCAACCGATGAGCCTCCCAATGCTTGAGCGTGAAAGCGCTCCCGCCGGCGCCGTTGTCGTCGCGGAACGACACGGCCCCGCCGCACACCTCGCAGATCACCCGCCCCGCCTCGTATTCGCCAACGTTCGCCGGCACCTGAGCGCCGGGCGGGAGTATAATTGGCTTGCGGTCGACGTGCACGTCTGGCTCGAGCGACGCCATCGGTGGGGTCTTGCGTTTTAGTAAGTTGTGGCGGCGCTGGGGTGTTGCCGTTGGCGTTGACATTATTATTACTGTTCACGGGGTTGGTGTTGGTGTTGTTGGTAGTGCTGGCGATGGTCGCAGGCGGGGAGGAGCTGTGAGGAAGAAAAAGAATTCATAAATCGCATGTTTTTTGGAAAACGAATGGGCGGGATGACATACGGTGGAGGCGGCGTGGCGCTGGAAGCAGCACGAGGTGTCAGTCAGTCAGGTAATCGAATCGCGGGCACGGCGTGGCACACCCACTCACCTCACAGGCTGTGGCTCGGCGGACATCGCTGGATGATTCGTATGTGTGGTTCAGAGAAATACGCCCAGAGGACGGAAGGAAAGCGAGGAAAGGAAAGCGAAATGGACAGAAAACGGGGGGTTTGGTGCGGAACGAGCAAAAACCGTCATGCGGCTTTTAGCTGGCGCGTCAGATATCGGGCGAAAGGTTATAGAACATAAATTAACAAACCAGGCACCCAGAAAAAGGCAAGTCGGTCAGCGAAACTGGAGATGATCGAAGTCTGAAATCGAATAATCAATCGCAAGCCAATCCGAGCCAGTCAGATCCAGCCGGTGAGATCGCGGTGGAGGAGAGGATAGCGCAAATGGAGATGTAGGTGTCCCTTGTGGCGGACGGCTTTAATTTATAATCGAAGCGGAAGCAGCAGGGAGTGTAGTGTCATTCCAAGGAACTCGGGTCCATCATGGTTGCGAGCGCGCCAAAGACGCGCGTGGAGACCATTCAGTTCTTGTCATATCGCTTTGAATTCATTCCACGAGTCCCCCGATACAGCAGGCCCCAGAGTTCCGCGATACCAGCCAACCAGCGTGATTGATTCACATAGCCATCGTCTCGTATCTTTAGGTAAAGTGATGCGGTGTGGTGCTCTGAGTCCGAGGAAAGGAAAGCCTCATTCACCGCGCGGAGTCGGATGTCGGAAGGAGGGTTTGGATTCGGATTCGGATTGGATTGCTACATAATAACCCGAATACCAGCAGCCTCAGAGATTCGTTCCAGAGACACTACACATCCAGGCTTGTCCCTCTTTGGTTGGCGCCCAGCCCGCGATTAGCGCCTCTTCCTTCCGCGTCCTGGCATCGCATCGCATCGAAAAATTGGAAAACGAGAACGGGAACGGAGAATCGATGTTTGTTGGACACCCAGACGGACAAAGCCGAAAAGCCCATTGTTTCTGCTTGACAGAAAGACAGACAGACAGACATAAATCTCCTAGAACCATTTCGGCCGAGGTAAATTGTACTGCGGTGAGGTAAAGTCAGGAGCGGTGTCACGTCACTGACACCGGAGTTCGAAATCGAACCTAGATGCCATCACTTACGATTCCCACGTTCATTCCAAGTTCAACTTGGGAAGGAAGTCGCTGAATCCGCTCTCAATTCGCCTTGCGCGCCGGATCACAGAGATAGCATCGCGATCGAGGGCGGATCTGTTTCATTGTCTTTTTTTTGTCACTGCATGGCTATCACGCAACAATTCGAACACCAGTTGCAATGTAATGGAGGGAAAGAAGCCTGAGGACCGCGCAATTCGGGAAACGAAGTCTCCCGAGGGCACGCGGAGAACCTTTCCCCGACAACCTACTGTGGCCGTCGATTTCGCTTCACCGACTCCGACAGCCGGTACAATCTACCCCGCTAATTGCAGGTCCAGCCTCTGTCCCACAAAGGCCTCGCCGTCTCGGTAAATTTATCAAGTAGGCGTGCTGTATCGCACAGATAGATGAATTGTTACTCCTGGCTGCCACCTGCCATTACCAGGGGATGACCGCGCTAAATTCGTAAAACACGTCCGAATTCCGAATGAAAACAATGCGTAGACCCGCACGAGAACGAAACAGGACTGTATGTACCTCACCGAGCGGCAGGGAGGCACCCACGTACTTGATCACGGGCAGCCAGGTACGCAGGCAGGCACAGTATGCAGCACTAATATAACGTGGATTGATATCCGCGATGCTTGCTGCTTTGCATCAGTCTGATGGTGGCCTGTTTCGATTTCGATTTCGAATGGAGAACCGTCCTCGCTTCAATATTCTTAGAATGGTGTGCTAAGGCATTTTCATTTCTCCGGATACAATGGAACGGAATGTATTGAGGGGATGGGATAGAATGAGATTTAGAATAGAATGGAATCCCCACGAGGACGTACATGCGAATAGATGGAATGAAGTCATCTGGAGCTGAACAGCACACGCCCATCCAGCAGATGACAAGAACGATCTCGAAGACCCGAAGATTGAAGCGGAGCACGAAGGTCCGGTTGTCCAAGGCGCTGTGTTAATCTGATGGAGTTGGGCAGTAGTAGCCTAACTGACACGTCGCCGGACAGGCTAGCCTAAGTATTTATTTAGCGCGGCTTCTGCGTTGCGTTGCGTTATATTAGTGGGACATGACTGACAGTGCGGCGGTGACGTGCGCACAGGTGAGGTGAGACCGACTTGTTTCCTCTTCACATATGTAGGCTAGATGAGATCCACTCCTGCCAGCCAGTGTCGGTCTTCAATTCAATGAATTAATCGGAGTCCGGGACCCGGATTGCGGCGTCAGTCAAAGAACTTGCAACGGACAGTACCAGGGTGAAGTGGAGTAATCACCAGAGTAACGATACACAGTCCCCACTCGGCATGCCACTAGCGCGTGTGGGAGGATGGTATTGTCAGTAGTCGAGACTTGACCTTGAGTTCGACGCTGCGGCTCTCCCAAAGAAGTCCCCGTGAGCCCTATCGAGAAAACCCCGTCCCAAATACATTATTTCACATTAAAAACCCGCGTTAAAACACACACCGCGGCGTTAGGATTTCCAGGAGGGTGGGCGCGTGTCGCCGAGTATGTAAGGGACAAAGCTTAGAGCCCCTTGTCAGTTCTTGTTCTTCTCTTAGTTCTCGTTCTTGTCCTTCCTTAGTTCTCGTTCGTCTCTGCCCCTGTTCAACGTTGCCTCGGGTTTTCGAACGATTCCCCTGCCCAATTTGAAGTGCCTGAATGCCAGTCGGTCAGAACCCGTCAGGCTCGGTCAGAGAACGACTCTCCAGCATTTAGTTCCTTCAGTTGAGCTTATTTGCGAAATTGTCGGGAGTCGTTGTCCGCTTCAAAGACTGCTCCAGGTGAAACATGAATCGAACGGAGTCAACACAGCACACCGCGAACAATGGTGTATGTATGTCTGCGCAGTAAGGAACGATGGTGACAGCTGCTAACCCTGCAAATAACATAAATGCACTTCACTGCATTCCAATTTCGGCTGCGTGTTGGGTTACTGCTTCCCGTACTACCGTCTCCTATAGTATCCGTGTGGGCTATACGCTACGGACAAACCTGGTGTCCGACTCACCAACGGACGATTCATAAAGCCGAGGCGAAACTTCGACGAATCAGGAGTATACTGTCTATGCTGCTCCAGGCCCGCCGTCACCGCACAGTCCGAGTGCCCGAAAAACCGACCTTGATCTCATTTAGATGGACCGGTACCTACACACCTCGGAGTCGTTAATTTCTCAACCCAGATGTAACGAGTTGGAAGACAAGTACAGTACTACCCGCACCCCAAACTCAACCCTGCGTACCCCTGTCCTTGTTTCTGGCGCGCGTCCAGGCTGCTGGCTCGGCAAATCATAACCTAATCTAGCCTACATAGCTCTTCCATCCACATCCTTAGGAACAGAATTATATTAGCAAGGCGAAGAAATGTAGGAGATGGAGTCCACCCACAAAGCAAGCAAGCAGACAAGACCTTCTTCGGCGCCCGATCGGGCACGTTTGCCCGCATATAACCCACAAGACGCAGGGATTTCCCAACCAAGCCATAGCCACCGCCCCGACATCCGAAATGCGAGGGGGGGCAGATAGAGAATGGAATATAGTCTGTATGTAACGAAACGAGCGAACTCGGCGCAGTGGTCGTTCTCGCTACTCGTCCCTCGGCGCTGGACGTCGGCTGAACTATGGGTGCCCGCGGCAGTTCGTTCATCCTAAATAAATCACAAGCTGGAAGTTTGGTCATTTCTTCCACAGTTGCCTGAGAGATTGTGGATGCGCCGTCCTCTTGCCAGAGAGACCTCAGCTCAGTGCCGCAGAGTCAGAGACGATTCTGGCAGCAGTACTAGTGGGTAATCATCATGTCCTTCCGTGGCCCCTCGCCGAAGCACAGCCCGAAGCTCTGCCGCGAAGCCATGACCCAGGACAAAATGACACCCGCGGAGGATCGCGTAAACTGGCGCAGAATCTTAATGAAGGCGTATGAAGGCGTAGTTGTGACTTGTAATTCCATAGATTGAGTGTTTCTCTAACCAACCCAGCAAAGTGTTAGCTAGGTATTCCATGAAGTATAGTATTCACAGCGCGGCACACCTTTCAAGCGCCCGGTGCAGTTTCTGTCGCCGACGGCATACATGTAGTAGTCCATGCCAAGGGGCGTGAAAGCAGATGATGTCCTTCTGTGGACAGAAATCAGAAATCGGAGCCTAGGTATGAAACCACCCCCGCTGATACACTCAGCCCTAGGAACGGGTGTCGAGGGAACGCCCCTCACCGAGGAGACACCTCATCCACCGTCACTGAAAAGCCAACGTACGTCAATCACAGCCCCGAATCGAATCACCCAGCTAGCGCCGGGCATGAATCCGCGCGTCTCGATCACCGCTGACAAGCCATAGCCATCCGGGGCATGAACCTACTAGTCAGTCTGATCTTCCTTCGCGGAAGTGAGGATGGATGGATTGGTGCATAGCTAGTATAAAAATCGGAAGTGAAGTGTGGATGGAAGGCGCGAGCTGCGCCGGTGCTCGGATCTCCTTGCTTTGTCCGCGCGATAACAAGAATACCTTTAATTCAATCCAAACTCCACCTCGGATCCCGAGACAACGGACGAGTACGCCACGCTAGAGATCGTACGAGGCGAAGAAGGAAGGCGACAGATATTGGGTGCCTGTCCCTGAGCTAGTGGGCCGGCTTGGCCCACGGCCGCTATCCTATCACCAAGAGAATGCGCGGTGCCCCCTGGCTTGGCGAGAGGAAGCGGCGGGAGGAAATTTGCCAGCTGGCTATGGTGCACATAGCATGAAGAGGATGCAGCCCCAACGAACGAGAGAAGGCTAGGCCTGGTGACCAATTACAAATAAAGACAAGGGTCTGCGCGTGCTAGACACGGTGTCTTGTCACCTTCGTTCGAGCAAACTCGACAGCACGGCAGTTTCGGCGAAGGGAAGAGCTGGAAGTCAGGCGCGCCTGTCAGACAGGGGTATGGCCCGGAGGGCGAAGGTGAGAACGAGAGAGTAAGCGACACAAATGTCGCTTCTGATTTGTGATGGGCATCGGTGAAGGCTATCGGGGACTCCATAGAGCCGGGTGGTTGATGAAAGACATCGACAGAAACAGGTATAGGAAGTGGTGATCCAAGTTACGAGTATGGAGCAGGTGGCCACGAGATCCACATAGTCTATCTGTCTATCAGGAGATGGAGGGCGTCCGCCGCTGGCGTGCACCCTGGGGCCAGTTCGAGCGACCAAGGCCCTGCATTACGCCTGAAGGACAGCAGCTCTCCTTCCTTCGGTTCAATGGTCCATCCGTGATATCCCGGTTCGACACAAACGAGCTTGACGATTTGGGCGACGCGCATGTGGATACGCATACGATCCGGCGACAGCTCAAAGCGCACGAGAATTACCACTGCTCACCGTAAGTCCTCGTTAGAAATTCAATAGCTCAGAACGTGCTTTGAAAAGATACCTTGAAAGGATATCGCAGGGCCGATCAATACACCGCTCTGCTTGATGAAGTGTCCAAGTTTGTTCGTCCCCGATCGTGGGCCACAGCTCCGCCTGCGTCATTCAGAGCAAGAAGGACTACTAGAGGTGAAAGAACAGGGCGTTAATATTCCCATCTCCGAAGAGCGTTCGACATTGTTCCACGGTCGCGGGCGATACGAGCTTCTCGTCGAGCAGTTGCTCAAGTTACGCTTGGTCAGTACAACAAACCATCTCTTCGCGCGGAAGCTGCAGTTTCCCGGTTGCGTTTCAGAAGACTATATCGCTCATTTCGTTCCAGGACATCTACCTCTGGTAAGCAAATTGAGTCGACATGACTACATTCAACGAACGTTCGTCGTGCATTAGCCGTGTGGAGTGTCTGAATGCGCCGCGGAGCTGTAGAGAAACTGCATTTCGGTATTAGGAAACGCTTGGTGGTCTCAATGCATACGCGTATTTGGGATCCCTCTTCGTCGAGTGTCCAGGGCCGCCATTCCGACGTCCGTCGACGAAAGACTCTTGATCCTTTGACACAAGGAGAAATGGCATCATGCACAGTTTGGAGCCCGCAGTCAAAAAATAGGGTGGTTGAGATGCGTACAAGCAAAAAAAATTCCCAAACGAAGAAGGCGGCGATGAATGTATTGCCACCGGAACATTCCGAGAATTTGCCGAGCGGCCGAGATTTTTCCCAAGTCCTCTCACACCGCAATTAGTAATATTTCCTATAGGTTGGAAAATGGAATGGAAAATGTTAGTTTCAAACTGATAGGAAAGGTGGAAGGAAATCACCTGTTTTCTAATCTCGAAAAGGCAAGCGGAAAAGGCCATTTTCCAACATCATTTCACAGCCACTGGAAACAATAAGATTCATCTTATTGTGAAAGGCAAGCTGAAAGTACACCTTTCCCCTCATTTATTACATAAGCTGAAACTTCTTGTTTCTGTCAAGCAGAAAGCCGTGGAGCGAGGGGAAAGCTGTGGGGCAAGCACAGAAACAATAAGATTCAGCTTATGTAACAAACGAGGGGAAAGGTGTACTTTCAGCTCGCATTTCACAATAAGATGAATCTAATTGTTTGGGTGGCTGTGAAATGCTGTCGGAAAATGGTCTTTTCCGCTTGCCTTTTCGAGATTAGAAAACAGGTGATTTCCTTCCACCTTTCCTATCACTTTGAAACTAACATTTTCCATTCCATTTTCCAACCTATAGGAAATACTACTAATTGCGGTGTGTCTGGATAAAATGATATTGATCACTTTTGCGTAGGTGTCCGGGTGGTGGGGGAAGGATGGTATTTAAATCATCCCAGCCCGGGTCAATTATCTATCCCCCGTGACTCGCGGCCTGCTGACAGGCCACCGGCATTACAGGCTCTAAAATTTTCGATTACAGCAAAGTCACTTTTTTATTCATTTCAGGATAGTTTACGATGAGGGGGTTAAAATATATATATATCAGCGTCTCTGTATTCCCGCCTGGCTCTCCGATACTGTTTGCCCCCAATTTATGATCACACGCAAACGCCATTGTAGTTTGAGGTGCTTGTCGTCCCTGTTGTCGATTTGAACTCGATGAATGTCGAGCGATCGTCCTGGTTAGTCAGGATGGTGTCGATGTTCAACGCCCCTAGGCAGCCGAATGAGCGATCGCATAAAGGGGATTAGATAAACGTACACTTATAATGGCCTTGCGTCTTGTCGTTGTATTCAAACCACACCCAGCCTGTACCGAGCATGCGGACTTTGCCCGATCCGGTTATGGTGCACGTTTGAGTGGTGAACTTTGCGAGATCAATGATTTTGTCTCTCACACTTGGAATGAAGTACACAGACCTCGAGATAACAAGTTTTCCCAGCAACATTGCTCTGTGTGACAGTTGCGCTCGAGGTCTCGTCCGATTTCGTTTCCATTCTGCAAGAAGGTAAGTTACCCATGCGACGTTCAAATGAGGGAGGAGAGGCGTACGCGGTGCTCAGGGTATTCGTGAATGTGCCTGTGAATGTGAAGGTGGACGTCACGCCCACGATCTCCGGGAACCCGATTGTCGCAGCAACCGAAACCCCAACGGCAATGGATGACTCCTCTAATAGTCAATATAGTCAACCGTATCCTCGAAGTTGACGGAAGTGAGACGCACTGGTAACCGTGCTCGTTGTGCTTGACGAGGTTCCTTCCGAGTGCGTCAGGGCGATGGTGCCGTTGGTCCCGACTTGGTTCCCACCACTTTAGGAGGATTGTGTGTTGCAGGATTGGGAGGCAGACGGATTTCCTGTATCAAGCGAGCGTTAAAGGATATGTAGGAGATTGAGAATCATACACACCGTCAGGAACGATTAAACACCACATCCGTGCTGACACAACTTTGAGCAGGACTGTCAGGATACTGCGTAATGGGTTCAAAAGAATGCCTTTGACAGACAAAACCCGCACATTCTTGTCGTTCGTCACAACATTATATGATCCGGTGCCCCAATTAGTCTCTGCCGTTGTTTTCAAGGTGTTCCAGCCAGGCACTGATGACAAATAAATGAAACACAGTACTGGCGTGGTAATGAAAATCACTCACATTTTTGCACATCATCGGAGCTCATGTCGGCGCAGGCCCCTACGTCTCGCCTGTTAGTCGGATGTGTAGCAAAAGCGAATCGCCCAAGCTGCTCTCCGCGGCGGCCGAATGCAATGACTTCTCCTGCCTCATCGTCGAGTGCAAGGTGGGTGGTATCTCTGGGCAATCCAGCAATATACGTGGGGGCTGCACCACTATCGCGGCTGCTGTGGGTTAGATGAGACGTCTGGGGTGCGCCGAATGCCATTAATGGGGCAATAATGAAGAAGGCCGCCAGAGAAAATGTGAACGGTGCCATAGTCAATGAGAGGAGAGAAAGTGGCTAGTGAGGGACTTGATGAGGTACATTAGAACGTTCAACTGCGGCCTTTTATTGTTCAACTTGCAGTATTCACGGTAAGTTTAGCAAAAGATGTGGAAAGCTGTTAGATACATTAGATGCGATGGAGACGAAAGCACTGCAACCTGCTTGACACAACCCTAAATTCAACGTGAGTTCAAAGATTGTGTTGGGAGAATGCAAGATCATGGTAACCATAGCGCGGGAGTTGAATACAGCATTCGTTTTGTGATCTTCCCCGGTGTTCCTGTACAACAACACTCCATTGACAGTTTTCGAGATGGGAGTTGAGTTTGGGGGTGGAGAGTTCGGAAATGGAGGTGACTCTTACCTTGACATCATGGAGATAGTCGTTAAATGCCCTACTCTTGCCCAGCATATATAGCCCATTGTTTCAGATACAGTAGTTAACCCCGAAGCGAAACACAACGTGGAAGCGAAACACCGCGCTGTTCCCTACCTTTGACTGTGCAGATGAACTCAAAGTTTTAGGAGGACACTCTCCTCATTAGAAACTCTGACTGGTAAAAAGAATTAGCCAGAATGCTCATATTGCGCCGATGCGGCACAGTTTTGTTTGAGGTGTTATTTCGCACATTTTCCGAGATCATACCGCAGTGCAGAAAAATGCCGGGGAGCATCAGGAAGACGTTATCAGGGTTCATTAAAATTATTATGATGGTTAGAGCCCTTCAGGCTGTGAGGCCAAGGGAAGTTGAGCCATTTTGTCCTGTTTTCAAGTGTTTCGCTACTACGTTGTTTGGCCTAATTTGGCCTGCATGATGAAACCTCTTCGTTCTCGACGAGGACACCACCTAATGATATGATCCTTTGGACCATCATGTAGCCCGGAAGGCGTAGCAAACACTCATCACAAGAATGAGGCCGATTGGTCTCGCGATGGGCTCGGAATCCGCGGTGCAGTCAGATTGTTTCGCTTCACAGTTAACTACTGTATACGCCGTCAGTCTTCGCGATATGGCTTCGCAAGCCCAACAAAAAGCGCTCGAATCATTACGAAGCTTACAACAGCTGACAGCGTTTAAAATAGTTGTGTGTGTCCTGTTACCTTTAGACATGCTGGTATGATTGTCATTGTAGCCACATCAATCTCATACTCCGCGCGAATATTTTCTGGCGATCCCGCGCTATGGTTACCATGATCTTCCACTCTCCCAACACAATCTTTGAACTCACGTTGAATTTGGGGTTGTATCAAGCAGGTTGCAGTGTTTTCATCTCCATGGCATCTAATGCATCTAACAGCTTTCCATATATTTTGCTGAACTTACCGTCAATACTGCAAGTCTGTGGCGTGACGAATATTTCCTGTCTGATCATCCCCAATTTGGTTTTCAAACTCGGCGTCAAGATCTGGCGGGCCCGAATCATCATCAGCTCTCCGCGTCTCCAAATCCAACATCGCGAACCTGATCATGACAACCTGATCATGACAACCCTCAGTTGAAAGACCAATGACCGGATTGAGTGTGGTAGCATTCGAGTTGTCCGCGATAATTGCGAAGGCGAGAGGGCCGAGCTGGACGGCCTGAATCGCGTTCAGCGAATTGAACAGACTTCCATATAATTCGCAGCCTAATCAGCCAAATTTCGCAGTCCGAGGGAGCGAAGCACAAACGTTGCCGAAAGGACCTGCGGCTGTTCTGTTCTGTTCAAGTCTTCAAGATAATTTGGATCTTGATTTTGATGGGGCCTCTTCAGTTCGTCAATTAGTACATAAACGGCGGTGTGATTCAGAGGAAGTGGATGGTTGAAAAATTGCCGTGGACCAGCATCCCAGAATCTAGACGCGCTCCAATTCCAATCTCAACCAGGATAGTCATAACGGACGCGATGATAATTTTCTTTGCACCAGGCTGCGGCGAATTGAATGTTTGTTCGATGGGCCCGGCCCAACGTCCAACGTCCACACCAGAAAAAACCGAAAAAGAGTATAAAATGCATGCTCTGGCCGATAAGTATACTGCTCGCCGTATCCACAACACACGGAGTTGCCAGCGGTCGAGTTGGTTTCTGACCGCAAATTCGACTCCTCGAGAGTCTCTCCGCACAAGTAAGCAACGCGCAATAATGACATCTTGCACACACCTTTTGGAGCTCGCAGCACACAGCCCAAGACGGGTAATTGGCTATGGGAGAGAACTCCCGCAAGAAGGAAGAAGGGGAGCGGTGGTCAAGTGGTGGAGAAGGTTTGAGGCAAGGCGAGGCACGGCGGACAGAAACAGGAGGATTATATTAGATTGAGATTGGAGCGGTATGGAATGGGATGGGAAGAGCCGGGAAGAGATGGGAAGTGGTGATCTATCCGAGTCCGAGTTGCGAGTTGCGAGTTGCGAGCTGCGAGCTGCGAGCTGCGAGTTGCGATTCGTGTGGTATGAAGCAGAAGCGGTCGGGGGCCGCGAGATACATATATAGACAGTCTGGCTATCTCTTTATCAAAAGATGGAGCGCGTCCGCCGCCGGTGTCCGTACGTACGCAGGGCGCATGAAGAGCGTCCACGGCTGCGGCCCGGTCCACCTCTGGGACCTGTACGCCAGCAACTCGCCCTCCTTCGGCTCGACGACCCGTCCATGCTCGCGATACCCCGCGTCGGCGGATTGGCACACGACCGGCTCGACGATCTTGAGCACGCGCATGTGCATGCGTTTGCGGTCTGCAGAGAGCTCGAAGCGCACGAGGATGGACCCTGCGCAGCGAACTTGAGTCAGAATTGTTTTGTTTTCCAAACAAAAACAAGAAGCGCGTTGGGCGTCGAAAAGGCATAAATAAGGCATGTGCAGCGTACCTGTGAAAGGGTAGCGCATGCGCGGAGACCGCTCACCAAAGAGATTCTGCTTGACGAACTGCCCGATCTTGCGCGTCCCCACAGTCGTGAGCCGCAGCTCCGCCTGCGTCATCCGGAGCGCAAAGGGCTGCGCGAGGTGGAAGAGCAGGGTGTTTGGCGTCAGTATCTTCCGATCTCCCAAGAGCTTTCGACACGCCTTCACGGTCGCGGGCGAAACGAGCTCCTCGGCCAGAAGTTGCTCGAGGACGCTGGTGTATTGCTCGTTGATGACGAGTTGGGGGAGCACGATTTGCCAAGGGACGCCGTTTGGGCGGAGGAGGTCGCTACCGCGCGCGGCGTCCGAGTTGATGCGCAGGCGGAGGGAGCCGGCGAAGGGGTAGCCCGCTGGAGGCGAGCGGTAGTACAGGTACCCCGCTGCTGTGCGGGGGAACGGCGTGGACTTTGTCGACCGGTCGTAAGAGAGGAAAAGGGGACTGGGCGAAGACCCAAAGTAAACTGGCATTTGGTTCATTCCGGATAAATGGAGGAAGTCGGCGGAAGAGAGTCTCTCCGGGTGGAGGGAAGAGAGGACGTGCTGGCGTAGTCTGCGTGGCAGATGTCAATACTCCGAAAAGGTGGCTGGTGCAGATACGGGCCGTAATGGAGAGCGCGGGGAGTGTAGCCGCGGACTGGGAGTTGGATCAGAGGGATGTTTGGAGAGGGTTCGAACGGAACACCGATGTGCCCAAAAAACGCGGCACTCTAGGTCCAATGTTTGCCTGCAGCGCCTTTGAGTGGGACTACGCGGGACAAGGTTGAGATTACCTCGCCAATTTATGTCGAAAACTGTTCCCAGTCGCAGTGAACCGGTTGCCCAACTGTTGCTTCATCGTGTGAAGGCAAGAGGCGTTGCTTGTTTCTGCTTGATTCCCACGGTTTTGCATACTGATCCAAATAAGTCGAAAATCGAACTCGTCGCATTCAAGAGAAGCGTAGAGAATTGGTTTTTTCTGATGGCTCAGACGGCTGAAGGTGTTTCAAATAGTGATGCACCGCCAAGTGTCAAGTTTGAAGTTTGAACCAAGTGTTCAACCAATTTTGTTACTTTGTAACGGGAATCCAAGTCCTAGGGTCAAAAATGCCAGGTCACACATGATTCTCTGCTCTTGAGTGGGTTTTAAAGTGGGACAAATTCGTGCTCTTACTGTTATTCCGTTCAACAATTGGCTCATATAAAATTCTACCGCAGGCGGGGCGGGGTGGTCGAAGAGAAAAGCAAAACAATCCATGTCTCTTGTCTCGCACCCAGCTCCGGTGTCGAACCCGACCCACAATACATAGGGCCAGTATTTCTGCAGTACGATCTACACTGGAATTTTATTGCCTTGGGTGTTTGTCGGATATTGCTGAGAACGCTGGAGGTGATTTTTAATGTTCCGAGTGGAACCCCAAGTTTCATCATGCGACGAACCGTGCGTGAATCACTTTTGAACTAAGTATTGTCACCAAGTTTTCCAACCGGGAATCTACTTGGAAATTAAGGAATCTACCAGTCCTTGTCCGTCAGGCCGCTTTCAATCCAGAGATAGGAAAGCAACCTGATCGGCTCGTTACCGTGCCTCGGAGTGGTAAGTTATTGTAATACAGTAACGAACGAAGGGTCTCAAGACAGAGATCTTGACCTAGTACTTGATTATTGTCGACCGGAGGATTAGATAGCAGTCTCGCCGATCCCGAAAGCATTATCAAAAAGAAAAGGTTGAACATCTTGATTTTGCTGATAGAAGCTCAGCAATATTTGAATTCGCTTTCCAGGTTCCACAAGAACAAACTCCAAAGAAAAAAAGGTGACAGCATAGTACCAACGCCCAACCAAGAAATCGGCGACTGAACCTCTAATTCGCGTCCCCCTCCTCGCGCAGCCAGTCCACCTCTACCCTCGCCGACAGCCCCTCCAAACACGCGCGAATCTGCTTTATCGTTGCCGGCCGATCGTAGTTCGCGGCCGCGCACCCCGGCTTCACGCACACCGCGGCCCAGCACGCCTTCGCCTCCGCCCAGGTGCCCATCCCGCCCGGACCCCACATCCCGTCCCGCAACGCGTCACCGCCGGCGCACACGTCGAGCTCGCGCAGGATGCGGTGCTTCAGCGCGCGCCAGGTGCGGTTCTCCAACGGCGTGATGGCGCAGGCGGAACAGTGGAAGGGCTGCCCGTTCCCAGCCAAGAAGCGCTCGGGGCTGTCGAGCATGTCGCGCAGTGCGTCGCGTCGGCGGCGGTGTAATCGCAAAAGGGGAAGGGCTGCAGTGGAGGGTATACTGGCGAGCACATCCGCGTGTGCGGGATCGAAAAGGTTGAGAGACAGCGTGTGGGTGGAAGCAAGCTGCGTTTCGGGACGGAACCCGAAGTGCGAAGTCAGGGCGTACACGCGGAGTGGGGCCGGTGGCTAGAAATTTGTGCGAGGTGAGCGCGGGGCGGAGGTGAGCGATGGGACCGGGGGCATCCCAGTTCTGGGCAAGAGCGAGGACGGCGGAGAGTTGATCCAGTGAGGTCCAGGGAGATGTCGTAAGGCCGCACATGAGGCGTAATAGGGGCTCGACGACCGCGTCGGGCTCGTGCACGGTTATAGGTTCGGCGCTGTGGCCACCGGGTGGCGGGGGGAGGGAGAGCAGAGTCTTGAAGAGACCAGAGGTCGTGCGAAGAGTGTATGCGTGCATCCGGTAGAGCGTTTCCTCCGACGACGCAATTACAATTTCAGCGTCGGGGTCGGCGAACGCGACGTGATATTTCGGAGGAGGCGCGCATGGCGCAGGTTGCTTGTGTATCTCGAGCTTGTAATTAGACTCTTGGGGGGCGGCCATGAAGGTCAAGATTAAGTTTTCACAGCACAGAAAGCATGAACAACGCGTGTCCGATTTAAACCTCGAGGCAGTCCACGAGTTGAAAGCGGCACGTGGGAATTGAATCCAGGGATTGGATTAGCGTATTTGAGAGAAGCTGGATAAGCATTTTCAGTGGTGTCGTTTCGTGGCTGTGGTTAACGAAGATCTCCATGTTGGAGTAACAACCGAAGCACCGGCACACTGCCGCTATTGGCTGCGCAGGCGCTACTGCGGAAGGTCATCTCCACCTCGCTCATCCGTACTCATATGCGCGCTGTTCTGGTACTTACCTCCTTTCGTATATATATCTCCGTCTTTGTATAAGTACCGTAGTAATTATTTGAGACCCTCGCTCGTTTGCAGAGGGTCACTGTGGTATATCCGATAGCCCGATTTCCTACACTCCAAGCGGGAAAATCGCAGCGCTTCTTTGGCGCCGTCTGCCATTGGGGCCAGAAGAATGGCTCGTATCGTTGCCGAGTTGTAGCAGCTTCAGAGAGCGGGATAGATGACCAGATGCTGGGAAATAGACACGGATATCTTCGAGAGACCTCGACTAAAAGCAAAAAAGTCACCGTCCCGTTGATTAAGCAGAGAGCCTTGAACGGCGTGGATACGACTCGGATCGAGCTTGAAGTCAACTTGAGTAGCCCAGTGCATACTACCAAGACATTTCGACAGGTTACAGTGATATTGGCTGTCCCGTTCCAACAGCCAAATGAGATATCGCCAAAGGAGGGGCAGCGCCAAGAGCGCGGTGCGTGGCAGACTGGCAGAACGTGGTGGTACAAGCGAGCCTTGTCGGTGTTACACGTGCGTGACAGTTGACAGATCTTCTCTTCTTGTTCTTCCCACCATTTTGAACACGCGATGATCACCTGTACGTCCTTAGACGCATTGGTAGAACTTCGACGTATATTCCTGGAACGACTCTTCGAAAAATGTCCAAATCTCAAACCCCACTTGGCTGAGGACTCAAATACAGAGTTCCTCAAAGCTATTATTTATTCCCGACCTAGTATTGCACTCGTAGCTAAATTCACTCATGATGTCCTTCAACTATTCTATGCCATCCCCGTATTTTGAGCTTACAGCACTTTGCGGAACATAAGGCGTGGCCTGTTTTTTTTCTATTTTCGACAGTTTTGACCAGAATGGCCGCCACGGGCTGAGTTTTGACCGGATTTCCTTGGGAATAGGCGCGTTCGAATCGCATTAAAAATCCGCAGAGGATAAAATACCGGCTTTTTTGATGTAACTACGTAATAGAATTTCTTCAGAAATATCATGGTTTTGACTAGGACAGCTGTGGCCCAATGAATAATGGTCTGATCGAGCTAATTCTTGAATATGTTATGTATCTGGGATGTTACTAGAGGATGGCTCACCACCATAAGCAATATCCTTACCCAACGTGATTTTGCGCTCAGTTTAGTGAGGGCAATATTCATGTCCTGTGAGAAGCAGAGCTCTGGATTGAAATTGGGGTATACCCATATCTTTAGACCTCATGGTCCCCTAGAGATGATTTAGATACACGACATATCCAAAGACTAGGTCAATCGGATCATCATTCATTGTGCTACAGCTGTCCTAGTCAAAACCATGATATTTCTGAAGAAATTCTATTACATAGTTACATCAAAAAAGCCGGTATTTCATCCTCTGTGGATTTTCAATGCGATTCGAACGCGCCTACTCCCAAAAAAATCCGATCAAAGCTCAGCCCGTGGCGGCTGTTCTAGTCAAAACTGTCGAAAATAGAAAAAAACAGGCCGCGCCTTATGTTCCGCAAAGTGCTGTAATCTGCCAGGGCCCCTTGCTTCCGTACTAATGCTTTACTTCTTTGCAGCTCTTTGGTTCTACTGTGAGATTGCGTCCGTGAGCTCGGCTTTTAGAGTTGTGAAGGAGTCCAGGGGCAACAATGTATATTAGTGCATGTACATTTCGATACCTCCTGGGCCCCGGCGTTCCTCACACTGGGGACAAAGACCAAGGCACCTGAAAACTAGGTGCATTACATGCATGTGGCCGGCGACTGGGATCAGTGAAGAACAAAGGTGTCAATCACCTCTTTGGCACCTTTGTTTTGGGCTTTGAATCTGCCCCAGAAACAAAGGTGCCATAAAGATGATTGAGACCTTTGTTCCATGTGTCGACCACATGTGGAACACATGCGTGTAATGCACTCGGGTTCCACATGTGTCGTTCTTTGCCTGCAGTGTCAGCGGGACCGGCCGTGTAATCCTACCTACCTACCTACCTGGCCGCGTCATGGATCTCCCTCGTCCGTTTCTAGCTTGCAGCTCGCTCGACGACATCCTCCTGGCTGTCACTGAGTGGCTAGCTCCCGGGTCTCGGTCAAGCCGTGGTACATAATGTCCACTGTTGTACTCAAGAAATCGCATTCCGGGGTGGTGCCTTGGAGGTGCCCCAACCGTAGCAAGACTTGGATTCGCATATCACATCTTTTTTTTCTGCCAAGGATTTAGGATAATCTCGTTGCTTGCGGGTAAGTACACATTTTCAGTTTATTCCCCACCGAATGTCTCAACTTGATGTCGGTAGACATACCTTCGGTGGTGTAAAACATGCACCATTCCCATCGGATACTATGCCCGAAATTCATGATCCCAACAACAACCTATCTTTGGCGCACTTTGATTCGACATTCGTTCATTTTGACAAAATCCTCTCGTTGTGCGCTTGAACAATATGACTAATTTTTGACAAGTGTATATTCGGCAGCGACGGAAATGTTACCATGAAATAGTGGCCGTTCTTTTAAGCTTGTGACTCCAATGCTGGCATTCGCGCAGTTTCAAAGACTCCCCTGAGCTCTTTACATCGACTTACATTGACTTGTGCAAATATAATTTCGTAGATGCTCGATACTGTGCCGAGGAGCATCGAATTCACCGAGGTGTTCCGGTGAAGGCTCACAACCTGGTTCTCAATATGGCTGGCGGCACTCGCAAAATGTCTAGTAAGTTCTAGACTCGTAACCAGTCTCTACGATGAGCAACAAGACTTGGTAGTAGCATGCAAAAAAAAAGTAGGACAAATCAGCAAAAACTGAGGGAGAAAAAAAAACTAGCGGCAGGGTTGCTCGAATGTAGAGACTGGGAGAACTTAGTCGAGAAATGTCATATCAAAGTTGTACGTAACTTAATCAATCTGACTTGAAATAATTTCGCTTTGCGGAATTTTAAACACTTGTAGAATCCAATTCTGAGTTGTAGGAAAGTCATATTTTGAATTCTTTCGATGGATTATCACATTGAAAACACTACTAACCCAAGTTTCGTTATACAGCGAATAAAACACTAAATTTGGCGGCTGTACCTTCCAGATACCCGACGGCCGACCATTTCTTTCTTTCTTTGTGAAGCGGCTCGAGCAGTTTTAATGACGTAGATTTCGACAGATGATTCTTATACCATTCCCGCAACATTGACATGGCTCAAAATTGCATTCTACGAGCATTCAAAATTCCACAAAGCGAAATTTTTCCAAGTCGGATTGATTACTGCTACTTGCGGAACTTAGGGCGCGTGCCGTTTTTTTTTCCAAAAATGGACACTTTTGATGCTTTTCAGTATATCGCCTATAACTCCTTCGGTTCTTGTTCGTTCGCCCTGAAACCTTTACCAAACAATTCCTGATGCAAAGGCGCAGGCGCTACGTGCTTCCAAATATTTTCTGAGGGCCGGAGATCCATTGATACGGTGTTTTGGCCCATATTTTATATAACATTTTTAACAAACAAAGCACAGGCGTTTGGGATGCGGTTTTTTGATCCAACGCAAGGTATTTAATACCCCTAGCCGCACCGGTACTTTAGAAGGTGCCTGGAGCATGCAGTGCGTGCAGGGAACGCGTTCCATCGGGAGCCGTCACATTCACGTGAAGTAACAATGTAACACCGCAGATCTCTTCTTCCCGACCACCACGATCATGCCGCGCAAGGCCAAAGCCGTACCCCTTCGCAGGCATTACTCAAAGGACTTGAAACGATGTGTCATATACCAAGCCTACACTCTGGAGAAGAGCTCCACAGAAATTGCGATCGACCTTGATATGCCATTGCGAGTGGTGCAGCGGATCAAGCAGACGTGGAATGAGATTGGAGAGGTCTCCAGAGAGCGGAGGTATCTTGGCCGCGCCCCAATGATGTCCCCACAACATTGCAAGGTATGTACCTACCATCTTACCTGTTATTCCCCTCACCGCAGGGTTTACCCGCAGTTTATGCTTGCTCTCATTGACCACACACCCGATATTTATCTGGACGAGATTCAAGAGCAGCTCTACATCCAGCATGATATAGACGTGTCTCTGGCCACAATCTCGCGTACCATGAAGCGTCTGGGCCTGTCCTCAAAAAAAGTACGCTCACAGTGTCTTGGACAAACATGTATTTGACCTCAAAAGCTTTCGAGGCAGGCTGCAGAGCGTTGCGCACATGCTCGCCGAGATTTCCTCATGCAGATTGGAGACGAACCTGCAGAGCGCATCGTTTGTGCCGACGAGTCTGCCGTAAATATACTTACTTCATATCGGCGCAATGGCTGGTCTCTGAAGGGGCTTCGATCTCGAAAGCGATGCTGCTTCATTCGTGGTACCAGGTGCGAAATTTCCTTCAAGGTTTACTGCATCTATTCATGGATTATCAGGTACTCCTTACTGCCTGCGATCACGACCGAAGGTATTATCTACAGTCACATCAAGGAGGGTGGCTACAATGGCGACCAATTTCTTCTTTGGCTTGAAGGCATGCTTGCGGTGATGAATCCCTATCCCGAAAAGCACAGTGTACTTGTTCTTGACAATTGCCGGATCCACCATGTCGAAGGTGTAGAGGAAATGTGTGAAGCGGCGTAAGTGTTCTCTTTGCCCTCTCGATCCAGAGCTCATTCATCAACTGTCCAGTGATATCATGCTCATCTTCCTTCCTCCTTATTCCCCCGACCTCAACCCGATTGAAGAGTGCTTCGCATTTGTCAAGTCGTACATCAGCCGCCACGGTCAGACATTCCGTGACATCGTTGAGCTCGGAGATGAAGTCGCACCTTTCCTCTTTTTGTATGGCGTCTTGGATAAGGTTAGTGTGGAGGCCTCCAGGGGCTGGTTCCACCACTCTGGATACCTGTAAATAGTGATCACAGTTGAATCAGAAACATGGTATATTGACTCGGTAAATTTTATGATAACGATTCACAAGTAAAGACAGTAAATAAAGATGAATGGCGACGGTGTAAGGACAGGGCGGCTGCATGCAGTAGCCAACGAGAACAAAAATGATTACTTTGACGCACGGTCAATCCGCTTCATCTCGTCCTTGACGTTTGGCGACTAGACGGGCGGAATGACTGCGCCGGTCGCCCATGAAGGTGAGCTTACAAGGAGAAAGAAGAGATCTGCAGTGTTACATTGTTACTTCACGTGAATGTGACGGCTCCCGATGGAACGCGTTCCCTGCACGCACTGCATGCTCCAGGCACCTTCTAAAGTACCGGTGCGGCTAGGGGTATTAAATATCTTGCGTTGGATCAAAAAACCGCATCCCAAACGCATGTGCTTTGTTTGTTAAAAATGTTATATAAAATATGGGCCAAAACACCGTATCAATGGATCTCCGGCCCTCAGAAAATATTTGGAAGCACGTAGCGCCTGCGCCTTTGCATCAGAAATTTTTTGGTCAAGGTTTCAGGGCGAACGAACAAGAACCGAAGGAGTTATAGGCGATATACTGAAAAGCATCAAAAAAAGCGAAATTATTTCAAGTCAGATTGATTAAGTTACGTACAACTTTGATATGACATTTCTCGACTAAGTTCTCCCAGTCTCTACATTCAAGCAACCCTGCCGCTAGTTTTTTTTCTCCCCCAGTTTTTGCCCGTTTTTCCTAATTATTTTTGCATGCTACTACTCAGTCTTGTTGCTCAATGTAGAGACTGGTTACGAGTCTAAGTAAGTTCGGGTATGTACCGTAATCTTTCCCCTCCTCGACTTTAATCGTCTACTTAAAATGCATATGTAATTCTGGAATATGACGGCCGACCTTTAGCGCACGGTGTGCTTGCTCTGGGATGATCATGTCGGCGGTAAGAGCAATGCGACTCTCGCCGTGTTTTCTGCCGTCAGGAGACGCTACAGCGCAACGCAGTACACATTCGTTCCTTGGCCCACTACTACCCCAACACTTTTATCTCTCCACGCCACAGCCGGCATCACGAGCCATTCACTTCTTCGTCGATGGAAAGGTGGAGCCTGACCAACTTGAAGACGGCGTTGCATTTGCCATACAAGATGGGGTCGTCTTCTCGGAGGCGTCGTGTTTTTGTCTTTGTTTCCCTGGACCTGCCATTCACGGGATGGACGTCGCGGTGTGTGCAGCTTCACAATTCAGAATGAACTGGCCCGGGACAGGTACTTGGGGCCACCGATAGCTTGTCTCCTCTCGCTGACGACACCTTGTAAACTGGCAGTCTTTAAATCATTCATGCCTTTTGCTCAAGTAATTGCTGCGGAAGTGGGTGGCAGGCAGCCTGAGTCCTGGGCGGGATCTTTTCCGTCGCAGGATTTCAACGGTCCAATTGCTTAGAGATTCCAAGAACTTATCGCATCAGTGCTCTCTGTTCTCTTGGGCATCTTCCTCCATATTCTGCTCCTTCAATCAACTCTTCGTCTCGTATTTCCTTTAAATTTTCATTTGACGACAAAACAGATCGACTTATAGATACCTCAGGCTCCGCTGTTCGTCAGCAACGAACGGCGGATCTGCCATTGCACTTCCGTGTCCTACCCTTCCACGCGCGGCCGTTTAGGATTGCACGGCTGGTCATTCGTAACCGTCGTGGTTGTTTTAATCCCGTGCAGGACATATTGTGGCGCTTTGCCTAGCTAGGAACCCCACGTCGCCTTTCTTTGACTTGCTTTTCTCCCACTGACCCGGGTAATATGCGCCGGTGAGGGGAACAGCAGCCGCACAAGGTTTACTTATAAGTAAGTATGATAGGTCTGATAAGGGTCTGATGAATTTAGTATACAAGCCTCGTGATAGGCATTGCTGTACGGTTGCAATTCGTGCCGCCCCCGACATTGGTACAGTGGGAGTCGGAGGCCATATCTGAATGGCTTTCCTGTTAGGTAGCGACTCTTGCCTGCTGTTTGAGTACTTGAATTATCGCGAAAATCTTGAGCCGTGAGGTTGAGCTGAATTTTTCGAGACTCTGTTCTCCACGCAAATATTTCATCATGCCGGCACGCACTGTCAGTGACTCAGTCAGTCTGGCGTTTCTCATGCGACTTTACTTCTGATAGCGCATTGCTGCCGGGGTTCTCATTCGGTATCCCCGCTTTGAGAGACGCGAATCGCGCAAAAAACGCTCATTCACCTGCGCAAAAGATTCAACCAGAGGTATAAAACTGGAACCCAAAAATTTGCACGTCGTCTATTGCACCGCCATGGTTTGCCACCCATAAGACGTATTCCACCGATTTAGCGCCTAGGCCCGGAATGCGATCAGGACACTTGAAGCATGACAGATCAGGAGTTTGGACCCGAACCATGATCATCAGACTGCAAGTTATTATTGCGAGGCTTTATGTAAACCTGGCGCTTCATGGATGGATTCCTCTGTCCTTCTCTCATGGCTGCTTCAAACTCCACCTCATCCAAGGCAAAGAGACAGGGGCTAACAATTCAGACGAATCGGCCTTCCCTACGTCGATCATCAATGGACTGGCTTTGGACATCCCTTCTCGCTGCAAGGACAATTGCGGCGGCAGCGGAGTCGTTCCCCTATTTGAAAGGTGTTTTTGGAACTGTGGTAGTTCTTTTGGAGACAGTCGAGGTCCAGCTAGGCAGCTCTTTAACTAAGATGGGTCATTGACTTCGGCTTGTACAGACCGTCAATAAAAATCGGGAAGACCTGAAAGGGTTGTGTGAAAATGTTATGGAAATTCTCACTATTGTGCAAGAGCAGATATCGTTGCACGGTGATACTGCCGCTTTGAATTTCAAGGGCCTGTGTGGGGACCTTGAGGAGTGAGTGCATCATTACTGCAGCTCATGGAAGTTTGGCAAATGTTTTAGGTGCTTGCACGGTGTCCTCAGCGCAGTCAAGGAATTGGAAAGACAACCCAAGGGTTTGCAAGGGCGCTTCAAGGAAATCATTCACGGCAAAAAGACGGCAGAAGACATTATTGGATATGGCAGAAAAATCCGGGAATTACGGTCAAACTTTGTTGTATTTGCAATTCGTTCAACCAGCAGAAATATGCTCACACAAATCTCAGCTTACTGCAACTATGGACACCAACTTTCAAGTTCACAAGGTTTTAACTGTGATATCGCCTGGTATGTCAAGCCTCAAGCTACTACATAATCTGTCCATGGACTCACCTTTTTTTTTTAGTTGAACACCCACCTCCCATGAAACAAGGTGTCAATACCTGTCCTTCACCGTCTAGGATATTCCATGGCAGAAAGAATATTCTGGAGCGAATGCACAGTTATTTCTCGGAAACTATAGGCCAGCAGCATATTTTCCTCCTTCATGGCCTAGGAGGTGCAGGAAAGACACAAATTGGTCTGAAGTTCGTTCAAAACACATCCTCTCTGTATGTACATGTTTCATTGGGAATTGTGATGTCAGAATTGACCCGGAGTTTCAGTTTCTCTGACATGTTTCTGATTGATGCAAGCACGATGGAAACAATTGCAACGGGCCTCAAAAATATAGCCATCCAAAAAAAAGCAGGTGACAGCTGGCAGCAAGCTCTCAGGTGGCTGGGCAATGAACGTGATGAATGGCTGCTATTTTTCGACAATGCAGATGATCCCCAGATCAACTTGAACCAATATTTCCCCAAATGCAATCATGGGAATATTCTCATCACATCTAGGAACCCCGGGCTCTGTGTTTATGCTGGTGCTCATTTTCTTGTCTCAGATCTGGGGGAGACAGGCTGCTGAGCTTTTGCTCAAAAGTGCAGCACAGGAGATGACACCAGATAACAAAGCTATTTCCACACAGATTGTAAAGGTGAGTCTCCAATGTATACACATCCTGATTCCATTCCGAAAAATTTATTAGGCTCTGTGGTATTTCCCTCTTGCCATAATACAAGCAGGGGCATTTATTGCAAAATCCGGACTCCTCAGCAGTTATTTGGCTTTATATACTACCAATCGGGCACGACTCCTCAGTGAAAAGCCTGCTCAGTCTCATGATGAATATGCCTGGACTGTGTATACAACATGGCAAATGAGCTTTGAAAAGCTCAGTCAAGCTGCAGTGACACTGTTGCAGCTTTGCTCTCTCCTTCATCATCAAGGGATTTCTGAACAGATATTCAGCAAAGCTTCAAAATATAGAGCTATACCAGGCCGCCCAAGTGAAGAAGAGCTACAGGACACACACAAGGTCCTTTCACACTATTTGGGGCCTGCAGGTGGTTGGGAACCCCTCAATTTCATGGATGTCACAAACGAGTTGCGAGCATATTCATTGATCATCTTAGACTTGGAGACAAATGCCTTTTCAATTCATCCCCTGGTCCACAGCTGGAGTCGAAGTACACTGGCTGATGAAGCTGCATGCCACCACTGTATAGCTGCTATAGTGGGAATGGGCATTTCGGCAATGGAATGGGGGGAGAGAGAGACAGCAGCTTTGTGGCTGGTGCCTCATATTGAGTCATTATTGCAGAATCAATCTGATGCAGCACCAGATTTCAACTTGGCTTATGGAGCAGTCTATACATGTTCAGGAAGATTTAAAAAGGCAGAGCAGCTTCAGGTGCTTGGCTTGATAAAGCAAAAGAAAATCTTGGGAGAAGATCACCCAGAGACACTAAAGGTTATGGGGCAGTTGGCAAATACACATCAGTTTCTGGGTCAATTTAGAAGGGCAGAGGAGCTTAAAACTGTTGTGCTTGATAGGCAAAAGTCACTTTTAGGAATCAATCACCCAGAGACCCTGCATACAATGGAGGATCTGTCTGCAACATATGTTGAACTTGCCCAATTCCAAGAAGCAGAAAGGCTTACTGTCACCGCACTTGAAAAGAGAAAGGAAATTCTCGGTGAAGATCATCTGGAGACACTCACGAGCACAATAAATTTGGGATGGATCCTTCACAGCCTTGGCAGATTGAACGAAGCAGAGGAGCTTCAGACTGCTGCCATTGAGAAGATGAAGAGACTCCTGGGAGACGAGCATCCAATTACCATCTGGACCAAGGGAAATCTGGGTTCAACATACCGGGATTTGGGGCAATTGGAACAAGCTGAAAAACTTCAAGTCTGTGTTGTGGAACAGCAGAGGAAAATTTTGGGTGAAGACCATCCACATCGTATGTGGACCATGGGGAATCTGGCTCTGACCTACCAAAAGCAAGGCAAACTCAAATTGGCACAAGAGATCCAAGTTGTAGTTCTTGAGAACCAGAAGAGAACATTGGGAGAAGAGCATCCAGAAACTGTCCGTGCCAGGGAGGAGCTTGACTCAACCTTGGCCCAGTTGCAAGAAAGTAATTCTTGACTGGGCGAAAATCAGGTGCTTTGCAGAGACCTGAACCAATGCAGTGAATTTGATACCACAGTCAAAAAGGTTCTGGAGCTTGAGCTGGGTTTAATTTTGTTGCAGAGTCAGTTAGCATTATTCCTTGTTTACTTGCATGTATATCTTTGATTTGTTGGATTCTAAGCAGATGATAAGTTAAAGAGTGAAAACAGTGCCCTGGAAAGATGTGTAATGGGTCAAATTGCTGTGAACAACCACCACATGAATCACTGTACCTATATCCACATGCCTTTTCCTTAGCAACATTGCGAACAAACTCCATGCCCACAACCGGCTCTACATGGCCAGTTCATGTGTATGCTCTCCAGCCCAACACCTGCCAAACCAGTCACCGAAAAACCCTGGGCTGATTTCCCAGACCTTCATCCTGTCAGTGTGCTTGCTCTAGGATGATCATAGTACGATCCACAGTCAACTTTGCACTCAGATCAGTCTTCCACAATCTTGTTGAGGTACAAGCTTCCAGATGTTCTTTGCTTACTACTCTTTCTTAATCGGACTTACTTCCATATGTAGCTAACGGACTGATCCCCAAATTTTTGCCTTACAAAACCAGAGGATGGTGGAGGCGGATGTGTCTGCTCCGATATCCAAGGGTTCAAAAAACTCGGTTGATCAGAATCTAGAAGAAAACAAATGTTAATGGACAACCAATTACTCAGAATGTAAGATCAAACCAACAAATTGAACCAAATGGTGGGGTGTTCAATTGAAGGGCGGACGTGTCTGCAGCCATACCCGGAGAGCCGAAACTTGGCCAAATTCACCCCAGATGGAAGATAATTGTTGGATACAAACTGCTACTCCAGGTGTGGTACTGAAGTAATACATAATGCATTTGAGACAAAAACTGGGTGTGCAATCAATTGGTGGAAACACCCGCAAGGATGTGGATGATTTACAGTGAGGACGACAACAAGTTTGAGGAGCGCTGCAACTCGGAGCTTTGGAATATTTGGCAGATCAATGAAGTGGGGAGAATTTTCTTGGTTTCTTCAGAGTTTCGCTGGTACGGTTCCGTCCTGAATACTGTACCACTAAAGACCGTGATACTCGGTCATATATTGGAATATGCCCACAAGACGATGCCTTAAACCTCTCAAGACCAACCTAATGTGTGCGGTGGCCTCACAGTAAGAATAATTCACTTATTCACTTTGAAAAGGTCAGTGATGGTGCATGCATGGCCTCTGTGGATCCATGGCCATCCACCACCATTGTCTTTGCACACCCAAATAAGGCCGGACAGATGGATGCTAGAGCCGGGGGCGATTTTGGGTGATGTGTAGTAGCCAGTTTTGTCACGGAGAGCCACTTCATTGCTTATAGCTCCCATATCAAAAGTACAATAGCTCGGAAATTTCCAGGGCCTGTGGCTCAGTCGAGCCTTCATAACGGGGTGAGCACTGAGTATACCTCAGTGGCATACACCTCACCATTTCATATTTAAATGTGTAGTGACACATTCAAAATCTGGGCGAAGGATGCACTCCCGAATACCGTACAGTTCTTTGATGATATCTCGAGGAGGACTCATCCCCGTGATCTAGCGCCGCGTCTGACGGTTCTCAAAAGATCACAGATCAGTTCCCATGGTGGGGAGACCCCCGGAAGGTCGGTTCATTGAAGCCTGAACACTAAATTAGCTCTAGATATCGCAATGCAACTGCCAGTAAAGAAGCGCGAATTGTAGGAGTCTGGCATGAGACCTCAGCAGTTGACCCTCAATATGAAACAAACTATCTCACTCCCTGTGAACCAAAACTCGCCGCAACTCGGTGGCACAAATCCCCCAAATTGGCCAGAATTTCCTTTTTGGGCATGATGGATGATGGTGTAAGCCACATGTCTGCATAGCTGTGCACATCTGACATCGGCAGGCTGTGTGACACACGGGCAGCAGACAGCGTCAGGGGGCTCGGCACCAGTCAGCATGCTGCATAGATGTTCAAATCACAAAAAGAATGTTCGCAGTGACTGTTTGAAATCACGGATTCACAGGTGTTGGCATCCGAAGACAGAATAAGAAGTTGAGAAAGGGCCATCACAGGTTGGTTGAAGAAAAGGCAACTCGCAGCTGGTTGTACACTCAGCTGGATTCCAACCTCCCTGCAGCTGTAAACAGCTGACCGGATTTCTGCTACTGTACGATTTCATTCAATTCGGCAGTCACGCATCACGCACCCTCTGTGCCGCGATGAATTTTGGTCTCGGTCACGGGTCACAACACCCAGTGCCAAATGTACTTGTTATCACACAAAGTAACCGGAAACTCACAGTTTACATAAGCAATTTGTACAATATTTTGGTTCAAACTATATGTTCTTTGGGATATATGGCCGCCTATTAATCTGAGAACAGCCTGGTCAGTGGTAGGTTCGGAGCAACCCTCTCTCCACACCGGCGAGCCAGTGATTCTCGGAGAGAGGCTTGGTACAAACTGCAAAAAAAGGGTGATGTGTTTAAACTGGGTTTTCTCCACCATTTCAACTCGGATCCTCATAGTCTTGCCTGAGAAAATGTTTATTAGATGTCCTAGAAGACACCTGGCAACTAAGATTGAGCCAATGACCCATCACTATTGGAATGAATCTGATCTTTGCACAGGTGAATGCACTTCCAATTTTCATCAGGCAAAACAAGTTCATTTGGAATTCTGTTGATTTTATGGGCTCGATGGACTCGGAGAACAATTTACAGAAAGTCTCCCACCAAGTTTTATATCCAAAACTTCTTTCTTCATGCAGGAAATATATTTATGTCCATTGATGATGTGTGTGACACTGCGTGACATGTGTGACATCCACCTTGTCTTGCCTTGAACTGGAGAGCTAAGCCGGAATAAAATGGCCAGTGAGTTATTTTGGAACAGGGATAGATTCTACTAGCCCCCAGGAATATTTTTAAGTGAAATGAAGATCTTGAATATGAATGTGATATCAGTGTAAATATCCCCTCCCTCGTGTTCCTGGCCTACAGCATAATAATACCCACTATCTGCCTTGGGTGAATGTAGTTTCTAGGTCAATAAAATGAAATGAAGTGGACTGTCTACTCAGATTTTTTTAATTCACCCCTAGGTGGGTGTGGTAGAAGCAATTCAGCTTCTCAATTTTTGACATCAAGCCTTGATAGCGGCGGATCCTCCGGGACTCTGAGCACATATATGAACATTCTGAGTAGGCCAGATCATTTTCGCACTTCCAATGTACAAACTAGCAACTTGGGTCAAAGGGAACGGGGCACTTCCTGAAGCAGGAGATCAGTTTGAACACATTGCCCTTTTTGGTCATCTTGGCACAAGCCCCTTCTGAATTCCCCTGCGAAGCACGTGGATATCATGTGATCAGAAGGCGGCTTGTTCCGAACCTAGGTCAGTGGCCAGTATGAGCTTGAGGGATCAATTAATTTTATCACACATGATCTTGCCTCAAATGGCAAAAACCTTGTTGATGAGCTCTCACTGTGGGGCCATACATGACTGGTGAGCACCCAAGCAGGCCTTAAGGGTGTTCTGATTATGTTGGATTCAAAAAAAAATTGTGAGATGCTTCTGGATGTACGAAAACAGAGGACCTCATTCTCAGTGTCCCAGATGCAGTTTTCGCTTTGCCCACTGCATTGTTAAAATGCTATGCTACAATGGAAATTGGGCATTTATCACCCTGTGTATCAGTTGAGAGGTCTGAAGGCACCTGCTAGTCCACCTCTCGTGCATTTTTGGGCCATCATACTGGCTCCCTTTCCACCTGGATGGTTGATGATCAAAAAAGGCACTTTTTCAACAGTTTATCATTCCTGCCCTCACTGTGTTGCTTAGGCCCCCATCTAAATGTTGTAAGAGTCACAGAAGATGTCTGGGTATCCCCCCCAACACTAATTTGGAGTCAGTCCAATGTTCTGGCCTTATTTTGAGACATTTCTTTCCACAGGATTATGAGATGTTGTAATCACAGCCGGCATAATAAATCTTTTGATGTCTCCTGACTGCGCCGATGAACCGAATGACACAAAGTAAGTTATGTTGCCGACTCGTAATATGCCTGGGCACAAGTGACGAAATTATTGGCCCTTTTTCAATCATGGGTTAGCTCGGTGGAATCGGTTTGCCACAGGCTCACCGTCGACTTGGACTGCAACTACATAGATTGAAACTGTTGTCAGAAATGTAAAGTATTCCTTGCTGTGCTCGTATTGCGTGAAAAGACAAGAAGAGCACTGAAAGACCATGAGAATCAGGTACGTCTGTTGAGAGAACAGCTATTGATGGTTCTGCTCGCAAGAGATTTTACCTAGGGTTATTTGTCTTGTTTGGACATTTAGGATGAGCGCGCCGGGCCCCGTGACGTGCTGTCAACTTGCTCTTGTCCTTTGCCACTCGCCAATGTCTCGATCATCTATAGCGGCGCGAGCGCCGGTCCCCTACTATATTTGCTAATCTGTCCTGTACCACAGAACCACAGGTGGCTTTGCTCTGCCACAGCCATCAAACAGCCACTGTTCCGAGGTACAGGACGGAGCAGCAACTATATAGGATGAAATGTCTGGACAGTAAAATGTGCGCTGGACTTGCTGTCGCAAGCGTTCCGACACGGCACATGGCCGAGAAGTTCTTGATCTTGGATGACTGATCGCCATGTTCCCAGGTTCGTTGGTTTTCAAGGTACGCTTTCTGAATTTATTTATTCTAAATCAGCACTCAGGTCAGTTGGCAGTGGGACTGCAGGTGCTCCCAACTGCACAGGCTCGGAAGCGGGAGTCTATACCAGAAGAATAGGACTGGGACTGCCCCAGTCCTATGAAGTAGGACTCAGTCCTATGAAATAGGACTCAGTCCCATTTCTTCGGCTAAAATGTGATCATGAAGCAATGCCGACACTCATGTGACTAATATGGGAGCGGCAATCGCTCTCGCTTGTGCACTCTCAACATCATTACAGCTGTTTTCATATCTATGCGGAAAACGTAAAAAAAAGGTTCAGCCGTCTGATGGTTCACACGGCCCCTAAGTTTAGTATTGAGAGCAAAGTAAATGTATCTAAAGGTAGAGAAGTGACTTTGGGGCTTCTCCAAGCACTGCATATAAGGCTCATTTTTTTTACATTTTCTGCATAGAATAGGAAAACAGCTGCAAGTAAGTAAAGTGCTGTTACATTTATCAGCCATCAATATTTGGTATTTAATCTTCGCCTCTTGCACGCCTCGATGCTGTTCTACTTCGCCTTCCTTCAACTTCATTTGCAGGATCAACCTCTTGCTCATGCTTTCGTCATCGGGTTCGAGACGGCCCGGAAGTCAGATGGGGTGGAAGTGTCAGGGGGCTGAACTGGCGGTGATGGTGGTGGTAGCGGAAGCACATAGTCCGATCCAGAGACATTGAAGTCAGCCATAGCATAATCTGACCATCCTAGGGCTATTTCCAAGTAAATATATACCTCTCATAACCAAATGGGTGCTTACCATGATAGTCTGGTTCAAGTTAAGGCTCCAACAGTTTTCGTTTATAAATGTTCTAAACGGAAATAACGGTTTAAATTTTTGTTTAGTTTAGGGACCCCTGCAAATAATTAATAAACGGTTTGTAAACGGTTAAACGGTTACTAGAGGACAGCCCCTTCCAAGGCACGAGAGGGAGATTTTTGGAGAGTGTGGGGGTGTTTGGAGCCACATACAACCCAGCGCACAGCAATACTTGCCCTTCAGCGCTTGGTAGGCACCCAGTTTCTCGGATTCATAATTCATGGTGGGCCAGCAGATGATGTGCAGAGGTATTTCACGCCGTTCTTCCTCGCCACCCTGTTATCCGCCAGGCCAGCCTTCCGGCAAATGAAATGCTGAGTTTTCATGAACTCACACTGACTATACCAGGTCAGCATCGAAGGTCAGCAAAAGACACTGTTTATAAACTGTTTAAAGTGTTTAAAACGGTTTCCCTTCCGTTTTGGTTTAGTTTAGCCTCGGCCGTAAACGAAAACGAAATGGTTGGAGCCTTGGTTCAGGTGCAGGATCAAGCTCAAAAGCCGTGTTCCAGTGCAACTCCAAAGGCCCGGGATGGTGTGCAGGAGACGGAAGAGGATAGTTGAGCATTGAATTGCCAAAAATTATATCTGCTTGAGCCCATTTAACGATTTACGTCCTTTGACAGCCTGTCACCAGAAGCGATGTTCATCAACTGTCAACTACAGCAGCAAGTCCTATGCCCATAGGACTGAGTCCTACTTCATAGGACTAGAGCAGTCCTAGTCCTACTCTTCTGGTCACTCCTCCGGAAGCAGTGCGGAAAGCTGGCACACACGCACTTATCGTTGCGTGCGATACCTGTGTATCAGGCTCGACGTCGCGAGTACGTACTGTATATTTTTCCCACCCGCTTGGTATAACTGACCTACGCACCTTAAGCTTGTGCGCTTAGTCGGCGCCAGTAATGCGCGGAACACGTGGCGACATAGTCTGTTAGTTACCGCGTCAAATAGCCGGCGGCCTGCATCATTATATAACCATCACGGATGCATCCGCAAACAACACGGTCGCGAGACGCGTTCCGACGTGTTCCTCAACCCTCGTAAGGAGCGGACCAGGCTGAATGGTTTCCAAATGATGAAAATTGCTCTCAGATTGCTTTGCCTTTTGTTTCCAGGTGAAGTGGATTGATTCCGTGGGGAGTACGCTGAAGCCTGAAATGGACACTAAGATATTCAGTGAAGACTTCCTCAGCTCAAAATAGCCCCGGGAGAAAGCCTAACCCTTTCAAGTTTTAAGGTGTTTAATTTAATTTGGGGGCATTCAATTGTCCTACTGCTTCTCAGAGGGCTCACAACGCGTCCCAGTCGCGTCGAGGGCAACCCACGTGAGGCTCGGCTAACGCTCGCTTACATAATAACGCAGGCCGCCGGCTAATTTACGCGGTAACTAACAGACTATTTAACAATTTAACAATGTGCCATTCATCCAAGGGGAACTCGGGATTTGAAATAAGTACATAGGGTCGAAAAGTTTTTTTCGACCCTCGGTGGACCCCCCCTCCCCCCCCTCCTTCCATATAGGGAAAGAGTTTCCCACCCCTAGCGCCGGGCCGTCGCCTCCGCTTAGGGCCGCAGCTTGGGACACTACTGGGGGCGGGCTTGACAGGCAGTTTGACAGGAAGCTGTTACTACACTGTAAGATGGTGTGCTCTTCCTTACACCCCTGTACTGGTCTATCACCCCCACTTTACACTGGGCACCAAATTATCATAACCTAGTGGTATATTGGCAGGGAAAAATAGTGGGACTGTATATCCATGATAGTGAGTGTCAAGTTATTTTTTTTGAACATCGGGTAAGGTGGTTGAGCCAACGGAAAGCAAAATCTATGCGTCATACGTGATCCGACATTCCATATTAGGAAGCTGACCTCCAAGATGGTTCGGGCATCGTACAAACCCTACCTGACACCTCTGGCATTGTCCAAACGGTAAATTGAGGGTTTTCAACCCCTTCTAACAAAAGTATCAAAAGTTTTTTCAGCCTCCCCTGGGACCCCCCCCCCCCCTCCCCACGTACAAAATTTTAATCCCGAGTTCCCCTTGCATTCATCTACGTATAAAATATACTTAGGTACGGATACTGTTCGATTTCCTTCAATTCGTATGGTCACAGGTCACAAGCACAAAAATCTACGAAATATTTCGTAGGTCACAGGGTCACAAGGGCTCAATACGAAAGGTTCTCACCAATTTAACACCAAAAATTCGCTCCAGGCAGCCCTGCGGGGCAGTTTTATACGAAAATTTTCGCAGGTCACACAGGTTGCAAGCCCGTATACGAAAGGATCACTTCGTATTTGATGTCACACGCCAAAGTGCCGTACAAATTGAACGAAATGGAACAGTACCTCGATGAACCCAAGAGTAGGAAGTGAGAGTCGTGAAAGTCATATGTAAGTATCATAAGAAATCATAAGTATCGTAAGCCTTAGGTCGCTTGAGACCCCTTCACGCCCTAATCAGCGGGAGGTCCAAGTGCCGGCCGTAAGGGAGGGAGCGTTAGAGCATTCCCGCAGCTCGTGCAGCCATAGTCCGCTGTATGCTCCCAAATATCCTGCCCGCCAAACGGATCGTACTTGTGTGCCAGTCTGCCGAGATGTGAACGGACAGTTTGCGTCTTTTGACGACGTCGGGGACCTCGGTGGCGGTAATATGGTCGCAAATTCTCGGTATTTGACCGACATAATACTGCGAGATTTCTAGTGGCCATATTTCTGCGTCGTCTGCGAATAGACACTTAGCTGCGTGCAATATCCACTGCTGTTGTTCTCCAGGGATTCCTGCCTCTATTAATTTGGCAGTGGTTCGAACAACCAGCTCGTTGGCTGCCTCCTCGCGCCATTCAGCGAAGAGAATGCAGTCCACAAAGATATGGTGCATGCTCTCGACGGCAAGGCACCCCAGCCTGCACATGGAGGAATCGAGTTTCGACCTCGCTTCCAAGGTCTCCGCCGTGGGCAGCTGGCCGGAGCGTGCGTACAGTTGAATCACAGCTGAGTGGGCTGACAAGGCACGCGTGTATGGGTAGTCGGGTGGAGGGGTCGTATCGTGGACCCAGGTAAGCATGCGCATCCGGTTTCCGATCGCGAGCTTTGACGCGGTGCTCGTCGCAAGGAAGAAGTCCACGAAGGGTATTGGATTCGATCCAGCCATCGGCGATGGTGTGGAACGTGAAGGAGTCCATAGAGAATGTGGGGGTTGGCGCGTGGGGAACGAGGTCAATAAACTTCTGTGCGCCAGATGCGTAATGATCAGCCTCGCGATTCATCTGAGCAGGAAGTGTCAACTCAGCGGAATGCCCTCGCGTATACGTCATGATTGCGGTGCCTTCCCGAGTGAGCTCGAGAATCCACCTGTAATATGACCTCCCATTCATGCCCCGCAAGCGGGACTCTTCGCACACCCGGGTGCGGATGTCGTCAATGAGATTGACGGAATTCTGATGGTCAGAGTAAAAGAGGGGGGTTGGTCCTTCGTTCCGGCGAAGAACCAACGCTACAAGGTGGCCCATTAATTCACCATGTAGGATGGAAAGGTTACGCCCCTTTAATTGAACAACCAGTGTCAAAGGGCCCGTTGCCGCCGCAGTAACTTGTCGAGACTCGTTCAGGGAGGCGGAAGTGGGGATCATAGATCCGTCGGTTCCCCAAATCTTCGCGCCGTCAACAGTGGGCGAAGGCTGTAGTGCACACGGCCAATTCCTGGATGTTTGCCTCGGCCCATTCTCGTCGCTCTGCGCGGGACGCAAGCAGGTCTTCGGGGCCGTCGAAGAGCCACTGCACGGGCATCGAATGCATGGCAGTCACAATTTTCCCCCGGTTGACCTTTTGGGTGTCCGTCCAGCGGCCATGTCGTCGAGCCGACCAGTCCACGTTGAAGACCAGTCTCCCGCTTGAATCTCTGTGCCAGAAGCCCAAGGACAGTATGCGGATTCCCTTACTCCGCATGGTCCGGATGGTATTGCCATCTGGATTTCCCAGTTCTCCTGGGCGATTGTGGTTAAGCTGTTTGATGGGCTGCAGCGAGAGCAGTGCCCGGCATCTTGAGACAATGTTTTGCGCGACCATTTTCCGCAGTAGAGTTATCGGGAGTCTGCCAGTCATCCTAGGGAAAGTGAACGCATTGATAATGTCCTTCATCTCGTTAAAGTGCACACCTGGGTCATCCACTTTTGCGTTCAGAAAATCGAGGCCGGTCCTGATGACTGGGACCTCAAAATTCTTAACTGTCCAGGGATCGACGCCGGGCTCGATGGTGACCGAGGGGAAGGAAATTCGATCTGGCGGGTTCGGATCCTTGTCGTTGAGAATGTATGCAAAAGTTTTGGACCACTGGGTTAGCCAGCCATAGGCGAACTGAAAGTGTTCCATGTGAAGACAGAAGTTTCGGGCCGCGCTCAGGGATCTCGCAAATAGGAATGAGTCGTCTGTCGAGGCTGGGCATTGGGAGGGGGAGGAGTTATGTTTTCGGGAAAGTCAAAAGTCGCCATGGAGGTTAGGAGTAAACCTTTGAAGACATGTGATCGCTAACCTTGGCCTTCACCGGAACCATGGCCAGACATCCTCACCTGTACTTTGAAGACGGGACCATGACGATAAAGGTAGATGAACAGTTTTAACATTAATTCCCAGCCTGAGACTTTTTCAAGGCCTCGGATGGAACTCTGTACAATGTTTATCGTGCTCCCCTCATCCGCCAGAGTGAAGTTTGCCATGCAATGCTCACCTTGCCCAATCCCAAGCAACCCCCTCTTTCTTTGACCGGAAACACCAGGGAATGGTTCGAACGCTCCCGGAACATTAACCTCGAGTGCACCAGTGATGAAACTGTTCTTGAGCTGCCGCCCCAGTTCAGTGCTACAGAGATCACAAAATTCCTGAACTTTATGTTCCTGGAAGCGTCAGTAGCAACAACTCATAGCGGTATGTTGGGCTCACAGCACTCTAGCTGGTCTCCAAATCGCCCTGGCCTTGAGATAGCTTGCGCCATCCTGAAGCTCAGCCATTTCTTGGTGGTAGAGAACGGGATACAGTACACTAGGCATCATTTGGGTGACCACCCAGACCTCAAGTCAGCCCGGCGTCTGAAGTTGGGATTCGATTATCACTTTGTTGACTGGATCACCACTGCGTTCGACGAGTTAATTGGCAGCCCAATCAAAGACATTTCCGTGGAGGACGAGGTGCTTATGGGCTGGGTCGCTTACCATGCATTGGCCAGGGCTCAGGCCCATGTGCTGGATGCTCGTTTAAATCTGGCAGTTGTAGTCCCTGACGTGAATTATTGCAACTTAGTCTCACTTGTAGTCAGACTCCACGAGATTTATGACAGTCAATAAATCTTTTATATGGAGTCTGATTTCGTTGGCGGGTCCGATCATGGACCTCGGTTTTCGATGTACACGTGATCATTTCCCCACGCCCAAATTCGGCCAATCTCATCTCAACGGAACGTTGGCGACTTGCATTATTCCTGAATGCATTCAGACGGAATTTTGGATTGATTCCCCCCTTTCAACGAAATAAATTGGGTCTGAAATGCATATGAGAGGCGCTGTTTGTGTTTGTGACTTGAAACGGCGATGGTACACCGAGAAGAGCCTCAAAATGTCGGAGAACTTTTTGGGGCCTACTGATGGCTTTCAATATACTTTCCATGTAGTCTGAACGGCTTGTAGACCGTTGCAAGTAGCCAAATCCTGAGTCTCGACCCGATTTGGACGTGAGAACTGGTCACGTTTCCCATCAAAAACCCAGGTCCTTGATCGCACCCGCCAACAGATTCAGACTATTGCAACTGGTGCAACAGTCACATCTACTGCACCTCCCAGTGGGCCAACATGTGGACATCCATGGACGGTGTACTGGCGGCTCTGATCAAGGAGGAGCTTCCCGGCGCTGTCATCCTTGAAAGGTTGACAACTTACGATCGCGGCGGCATGAATTCCGAATGCCACAGCCGGACTTGCGATGGATTGAAGGATTCGGTTGATAAAGTCAGTATCTTGAGGGAGGAGGAAGGGATTGTGGATGGGCATCTAGCAGGGCTGTTGAGGGAGCTCGGGATAGCTTAGAATTGGGATACTATTATGGCGCGAAGCAGTAGTATGTGAATTTGTGTGTGCAGGAAATATATATATATATGTGGGAAAAATATATGCCCAAAAATATATGTGTGTAAGCCTTCCGAAAAATATGTGTGCACGAAGACCTAAAAATATATAGGTGCGCCAACCAATATATATATGCGCGCCGACCACAATATATATATATACGTGCCAAGAAATATATGTATACCTTGTTTTGTATACTATTAAATGTACAAGGTGAACACTATAGCAGACGAGATACGTATACAATGCGACGTGGAACAAATTCGCTGAGTCATAAACAATATATAAGTGTTGGATGTCGTACTCATTCCGATTCATTGTATTGTGCATTAGCTTTCGGCAAAGGTAAACGTGATGGAAATCTGTAAGGACGGTGTTCTGTCGGGCCTCAAGTCAATTGCCCTGCTCCGCTTTAGCTGTTCGCCTCGACTCCAATCGACCTGTTTTATTGCTGTTTCCTGTTTACACACTCTGACGATGCCTCGGAATCCGACCTACCTTTTGAGCCGCTGCCAAAGTTGTTGTGGAGCCCTTCTTGGTGCTGGTGCTGGGCTTATCGGAAACTTTTGATACTCGTCTCGTCGATCTTGAAGTCCACTGTTGACCCGATCTATCACTCACGTCAACCGCGATGTTGTGCGAACACATATCTCGCTGAAAGCCCGATTCCTCCACAGTCACGTATGGACCGCGACCTGTTCCAGAAGTTGAAGGTTGTCATCGAGCTGGTGCAGCGCATTATCCGCAGACCACTCACGTTTGTTGACCTCGCTCTCTTAATAATGCTCACAATACTCATATGTGGTCCAAGTTGGATCGCCTGCTCACTGAAACCTTCGGTCTTTCCTAGGAATAGTCCAAATCCTGACACTTTTGATATCTGTCTTCTCGACTCAGGTATCCCGTCGAGAGAATAGGGACGCTGAAGCGAATGAGGTGCATTGTCGTTTCATATCCTGTGATGTACATCTTGGATGTCTCAACTTGGTCTCAACACCGTTCCCAACTGAGTCGAGATTACCCACAACACAGTCACGGGTAACCATTCCTCTCCTTTTGTCCACGACTCCACCTGACTGACGGACCACGGTGTTCAAAGATCTTCGCTGAAGATGCGTCTCTCGACACTTCTTCTTTTGCGACATTCATATGCATGTCCCGCAAAAATCAAACACATCTTCAGTTACTCGACAGGCATGAATCATTCACAGGGCAGTCTGGTGGATCTTTGCTGAAGATTCTTCTCTTAAGATCTCTTCTCTTGTGAATTGTCAGAAGACTGGCATCACTTCCACCATGCGGTTAGAGTTGTTCAATGGGTGTAATTTCTGGTCTGACAGGTCGGGAGATTATTACTGTATGATGATGCGGAATTGGATCGGGAACTGTCTAAGAGTGTGTACATCTGTGATGCCATTGACTGGCGTCTCGGAAAGCGTTCTCATGGGAGTAGAGGCAGATGCGGTGATGGATAAGTATCCTGATATCTTTTTGTTGAACAGAAAATTCATCAGTGAACAAGACGGCTATACTTATTGTGTTCAAGCGGTGAACACAGCCCAGACAGACTACATATAACACATAGATCGTAAATCTGTTCCCACCCTTCCAACATGCCCCGCCAGCCCACTGTCACTGAGATTCGTCTCACCAGCATCACAGCCTGTCTGACTCCTGCTTTAACCCTCCTCAATGAGCTCAATGATGCCTTTGGGCCCCCATTCATTCAGCCCATTTCAAACACTGTTGTGTCGTTAATGGCCATGGTACAGGTGATTACTCTGAGTCACCTCATTCTCAAGGTTCCAATATTGTGATCAATGTCATAGAACGTGAAACGGAAAAAAAATGAATGTGCCGAGCTCATGGAAAACATTCAAAAAGTCCTATATTCAATTGTCAATCTGCATATGAATTCCGAGACTCCTGGTTCTCTACCCCTTCAGTAGTTGATCACATTGGGAAATTCCTGGAGTAAGTTGTGTTCAGACTGCAGGCATGTTCCCAGCTAACTTTGTCATAGAACCCTTCACAAGATTTATACATTTATTGAAGCACAACAGAAAGGGAATAAGATCAAGCAGATCTTCCATCAGAGCGAAATGAACACACTGCTCAAGGAATGCCAGGCAGGAGTGCATCAAGCTTTCGGAATTTTCAAGGTATGTGATATAATGACTTGTTTTTTCATAGTAGGGAACAGCTGTCTGCAGATTGAAACTGGAGTCTCAGTTTTGACCAATGTTGAAGAAATGAAAAAAGCAGCTGACACCATGCACAAAGAGCTGCTCGAATTGATTACAACCTTGTCCAATACAACAATTTCGGAGAGATCTTCCTCGGTATGTATACCTATCCCATTGTCAGGTCCACCTCCTAAACTGGGAAATAGATATATTCAGGAGTAAACTCACAAAATAGGTGTGCTCACACTCACGGGTATGACTCAATTGAGGCTTACATTTTCCAGCACAAATTCATTCTCAATGTTGCCTTCAAAGCCAAAGATATTCTATGGTCGTGAATCCGAACTTGTGCAGATCATGAAGATGCTCCAAGAGAAGTCACCCAGAATAGCGATCCTAGGGGAGGTGGAATGGGCAAGACAAGTCTTGCAAGAGCTGTTCTTCACCATCTGGACACATCTGCAAGATTTGAGCACAGATTCTTTGTCCATGGGGAATCTGCAACCAATACTATCGAACTTGCTGCACTCATTGGATTGCATGTTGGACTGAGCCCGGAAAAAGATCTCACAAAATCTGTTGTTCAATATTTTTCAGGAAAGCCAGAGTGTCTAGTGATTTTAGACAATCTAGAAACCCCATGGGAGCCTATGGATGCTCGAGGAGGAGTTGAAGAATTTCTGTCCCTTTTGACAGACATACCCAATGTTGGCTTGATTGTAAGTGTGTATCTAATCCAAAAATACCAATGGCTCATGGGATATCCAAGATTACAATGCGAGGTACAGAAAGGCCAGGAAAGGTAGCCTGGACTCACCCGTTTTTGCAACCCTTGCAACCTCTGTCAGACTATGCAGCACAGCAAATCTTCATTGATATCACAGACAATTACTATGAGTTTGAGGCCATGAATCAACTTCTCCAACTCACGGACAATATGCCTCTTGCAGTCGATCTCATTGGCCATCTGGCTGATTATGAAGGGTTTTCAAATGTTGTTACTCGGTGGGAGGCCAAGAAGACATCCTCACTTTCTGTGGGCTATGACCGAAAATCAAATTTGGATGTATCTATCCAGCTCTCACTCTCAAGTCCCCGAGTCACATCTGAGAGTAAGGAACTATTGAGTTTGCTCTCAATTCTTCCAGATGGTCTCTCAGATGTTGAACTAGTCCAAAGTAGCCTCCCAATTCCCAACATTCTTTCTTGCAAGGCAACATTGCTTGCTACCTCGTTGGCCTATCAAGATGACAGGAAGCGACTACAATCATTGATGCCTATTCGAGAATACATTCAGCAGTTTTCACCCCCCTCCAGCTTTCTAACACAGTCCCTTCGCAAATACTTTTATTCAGTTCTGGAGCTATACAAAAAATATAAAGGAGAGCAGTTGCGCCCAGTGATCAACCAAATAACTTCAAATCTGGGAAATTTACAAGAAGTCTTGCGACTGGGATTAGAAAAGGGTCATCCTAGCCTTCTAGACACAATGTACTGTGCATTTTCTCTCAACTCTTTCTACCGACTCACAGGGCGGGACCATACACCATTGATGGATATTATTCCAATGTCTTTTCCCCAGCCTACAGATCACCGACTGGAGGCAAGCTTTCTCATAGAGGGGTTTTTCTCTAAGATACATACAGCAATTGTGAATCCAGAAATTGTGTCTCAAGCTTTATCACACTTTCACCATTTCACTGATTCTTTTCTTGAGTGTGAGTGCCAAATAGTGTTTGCGGTGATCCTGTCTAAATGCCCTGAGACTAGGTAAATTCTATACTGCAGCAGGCACCTATTTTTTGGAGTTGGAATGGGATCCAGCTCGCTCCTTACAATTTCTCAATAAAGCACTTGAATTGTCAAAGCTCTGTGGACATAGCAACCTGCAGACTTCGGTGTTGCAATGGATTGCTCATCTCAAGGAGTACACTGGAGATTATTGTACTGCTATACTGCATGCCAGTGAAGCACAAAGACTATCAAAATTGTCGGGAAATTTGTATGCAGAAGCAATGGCATGCCAGATCCACGCCACATGCTCGCAACTTCTTGGGGACCTTCCCAAGAGTGTGGCCCTGCTCCAGAAGGCCAGAGATAATCTACGTCTATGTGGCATGTCTGGATACAATCTTGATCACGGCGTTGCAATCAGCCAGGCAGAGATCCATCTTGTGAAATCTGAATATGCTGAAGCACGAAGCATCTATAGCCAAATAGTTATAATCACTTCTCCTGAGCAAAATGCTGAAGCTTATGGATGTGCACTTCTGAATATGGCAGAGATTGATATGAAACTTGGTGCAACCAAATACGATGTGCAGCAACACATAGAAAATGCAAGAACCATATTTTGCCGTATAAAACATCGGGCCGAAATCATCTACTGTGACATGACTTCAGCAGCCCTTGAGCTCAGAGACCAAAATACCGCCTGGGCATACAGTAAATTTCTACAATGCCTAAACACCTCCTTGGGGGCAGACAGTCAAGTTGTTGGGTTTTGTCTAGAAAGACTTTCTGACCTGGGGCAATGGAAGGACACAGTCATCAATCAAAAATCACCCTGGCCAGTGGTGTACTTTGGGCATGCCTGGAAGTCGAAGGATAAATTGGCATTAAACAAGGCACTCTTGTTCCTTGGAGACATGTTCACTTCTAATAAGATGATGCCACAGCTCACAGCCTTTTCCACTGTCGCCCTGGAAGGATTTACCTACATGGATGTTCATTGCAGCCGAGCACAATGCATGCTGCGTCTCGGGGATCTTGCAAAAAAAAGAGGGGAATCTCAACAGCTATAGAGTTTTGGAAGTCAGCTAGACCTCTGTTTAAGCGATCCTTGCAGGCCAAAGATATAGCGCAAATTGACTTCAGGCTTGGGGGAGTTGAGGAAGCCCACCAGGACGCTCTAACAACGCTCACAGCATTGCACCCACCTGTCCAGCTGGATCAGCTCTCAGTTTCCAATGAAGCCAGGTTTGATGTTGATGAAGTTGAAGAAGCAGAAGAAGAGATTGGTATTGTTCCGATTGTGGTGTAAGGTTCAAAATCTTCTTACTTGAACTTTCAAAACAATTGCTGTGTTTGTTGTCATATTTATGCACCTTTTTTAGCCTGTATACTCCCATGTATTTATCTATTTATTCACAAATGACCCATTGATTGAGTCAAAACCGGTTGAACAGCTTCAATAATTAATGAGCCATTCCACAGCCGATGACATCAACAGACCATTGGGATTTCAACCCATGCAGCCAAACTTCCTCTGTGTGGGGTTGCAATGCACTTCAGTCAACCCTTTTCCCAAGCCCATAGGGTCTAACTGGGCATTGCTTGATAATGTGTTGTGGGATAGCCACAGACCACCTGGGACATCCCAATTTAAATTGGGAGTTCCTCTGGCATAGATTGTCCTTCCCATCACAGCAGGGGCATTCCCAAGGGAAGCAATTTCTCATGGGACATCCCACTTCCCTCTGGGAATCATCAGATCAACTTGGGACATCCCACATCACTATGGAATGACCACAGGTACCATAAAAGGAAAGCATGCGTCATTGGTGTGGGCATTCCCAGGCACAACTGGGAATGCCCACCCATACCATATATGGTTGGCATGCATCTCAGTGTGGGCATTCCCAGAAGCAATTGGGAATGACCATAACTGCCATTTATAGTAATACTATGGTCGTTCCCAGTTGTTAAAATGGGAATGACCATACCTGCCATCTATGGTAGTGCTGTGGTCCTTCCCTTTCTTCCATGGGAATGGCCATTCTTACCATGTATGGAAGGTGTGGTCCTTCCCACTTTCACAACTGGGAACGACCATACTGTACAATTACGTTCAATTTGATTGCCATGCGTCATGCACCCCTCTATTGGTATCGAAATTTGGTTGATGTCATGCGTCACACAGGCCCTTATCGAACAACTAAACCGTCACAATACCCCTTCTCCCCCCCCCCCCCCCCTGGCAAAAAAAGTCAAAATTCCTGTAAGATTGTTGAAATTTTGGGGAGTGTCACGCGGAAATTCGGCTACTATTGAATTATCGAATTGCTCAGACCATGTCACGTGTCACGCCCCATATCGAATTGAACGTAATCATACAGTAACCTTCCATTTATGGTGTAGTAATGGTCATTCCCATTTTGCAACTGGGAATGACCATACCTGCCATCTATGGTAGTGCTGTGGTCCTTCCCTTTCTTTCATGGGAATGGCCATTCTTACCATGTATGGAAGGTGTGGTCCTTCCCACTTTCACAACTGGGAATGACCATAACCTGCCATTTATAGTAATAATGGTCGTTCCCATATTACAACTGGGAATGGCCATGCCTGCCATTTACGGTAGTGCTGTGGTCCTTCCCTTTTCTTCCATGGGAATGGCCATTCCTACCATATATAGAAGGTGTGGTCCTTCCCATGTTTCGCACTGTGAAATGTGGGAAAGACCATTTGAAGGGAACTCTGGTCCTTCCCATTGATATTGGGAAAGACCATTGCAGAATTCACCAAAGTCCTCCATATTCTTTCTGCGCTTCAAAATCACAATATCACTATCACCAATGCCCAAAGTGTTCAGTTCAGAGGTTCGTCACCTGTCGCCTGAACACTTGTTGGATTACTATAGTACAATTGGACTGCCACCCATCACCTGAACACTTGGTTGGAGCTGGTCATATTACTAGTCTTATTGGACAGACCATCACTTGTCACCTGCACACTTGGTCAGATTACTACAGTCTTATCGGATGGTCACCCATCATCTGCACACTTGGTCAGATGGGCTCGAGGTTGAGGCATGAACGGCGAACGGGTATCAAAAATTGTTGTGGATTTGCTGAATCGAAGGTGGGATCCGACACGCGGAATGCCCGGGTCCCAAGAATGATTTTGCCATGCGGATGCGAGGACGAGACATACGGGCAAGAGCATAGGAATCGATTGCAGTATCAATTAGTTGCGCGATGAGATGGTAAATATAATGCTAGTGAACACCTGGTGTAGCATCCGGTGTGATAAGGACCGCGGTGTCGGTATCGAAAGATATGTGATTCGAATTCGACTACGTTCATCCTCTAGAGGGGAAGGTACAGTCGAATGATAGAGCGGAAGATTGGTGCATGAATCGGCCTTGTATGAGCAATGGGTGTGTGTGTGTGTGTAATGTGAATACTGCACTGAGAAGTGAATGAATATAATAATATTGGGGGCTTCAGAGCCCAGTTTATATACTACAGAGTGATAGTATCTAGAAGGTACTACAAGTATCTGAGAAAGAATAAAATGACTCAATGAATGAATAATAAAGAAACGGGCAGAACATCGGGGAACGTTTATGCCCGAGATGCCCGAAATACAACAGTGTGTGTGTGAACGGTGGTTCGTGGAGACCGTTCGTCTCCTAGGTGTGGACGTGTGCAGCGGACCTGTTGTTGGTGAAAACGATAAAAAAGGTATGAATGCACAGACGATGACACCGACGTCGTTCGGTCGACGGCGAGACAGTCGGTCTCGTTGGCTATGGACGGTGATTTGTATGTGATGGCTTCTCTCCGGGCCTGTTTGCTACAGAGCGAGGCTTGCGAGAACGGTGATCATAATCGAGGAAGCCTGGGATGGTGACACCGGGTCCGGTGAGGAGGGACCCTGCTGATGGAGGTGTGAGAGGTGAGACACCGATGAACGAGCGAATGTAAGATGTGTGGCCTGCCTCCGGCAGTGGACGAAGAGGAGGGTGCACGAGAGGTACAAGGTCGGGGAAGGCTGGGAGTACCCCTTAGATTGAGTGAGAGTGGTACAGAAAGTGAGGGAAAACACCCCAAAAGCTACTTCTGCAGGCTGGAAGGTACTGACTACTCCTACGAAATGCGCTCCCTTTTATACCTCCTCGACGACTTCCCATGTTTCCAGAGGTGCCATGCAGGTCACAGGTGTTTCCAGGGGGCAGGGGACGTCATGAGGTGTTTTGGGGTACATATATGGCAGGAGAACAGACACCTCTGCTGAGGAGACCAATCGTCTCTGGGTGCGTGCGAGGCGCGGTGAGGCCAAACAACCTCGGAATACGTCTGGAGCTCCAGGCACAGCTGGTAGTTGCGTCGGCGGGTGCTCGAGTGCTCAGGAAGGGAGAGAGACGGATGGTCTCCCCTCAGCTAGTTGATGCGTCGTCTGAAGTGAGGGAAGGGCTGTGTCAGGATATCCTCTGCCTTGTCCGGTCGGCGTCAGGCATGTGGTAGGTCCGTCCGGTGTGGGAGAGTGTCCGGGAACGGAAACGAGGGGGAGGTCGTCCACGCGCCAGACTGGTCGTATCCTGTTGGTGGACGCCGAGTAGCATCGAACACAGTCCATGTGGTATGAGGAGCCGGTTTGTTGGAGGTGTATGCAGAAGGTCGCGTTGTAGGAAAGCGTCGAGAACCCGTGGGTCGTGATAGTGCAGGAGCGAGCTCTAATGGCGAGGGGGACGATGCGGATGGTGGGGAGAACATTGGTCTCGCTCAGAAGCTGCTTCCGGTAACGTGGAATCCCGTTTAGGAAGATCCGTCGCGTACGTCCAAGCTCGTCCCGTTACTCGTGCAGATGGTTTGCAGGGGCCATGAGGCGACAAGCGGTGCGTAGCACGCTCGGAGACCTCACACCTCCCACATAGTTTTAATATTGACCGGCGGAGTCGATGTTATAAAAGAGCGCCGCAGGCGCTCCTTGCTAACCAAACCTTCTTCGATATGGACTGCGCCGCGTCCCGTCGTTTCACTGCTACAAATGTTTCCTGGCCGTCGAGTCGATTCTTCATCCCCGACGGTGGTCTTGCCGACTTCTTTCTCAACAATATTCGACTGAAGGTTTTCCTGCTGATCCTGCAAATATTCACGGATGTGTATGTCGCCGACACCGTCCGGTTTCTGACGACGCCTCAGAGGGAGGAACTCCGCTGTTGTGTCCGCGAACTGGTCTGCCATGTGGTGAGTATCGGAGCGTTGCCGCGCAGCAGGCTCTGACTCGTAAGCAGATGTTCGCCGCCAAGATACGACAAAACGAGCTCCGAGTGTCGTACACCGTTCCCGCGATCCCTTCCGAGGCGGCGTGGATGTTCCATGTAATGCAAGTGATTCTGGTCGTCATTGGCTTCGACACCGAGACAAACTGCCCTTCGAAGGCGGACAGATCTCCTGTCTCGGCGGAATCGGAGGGCACGGCGGCGGAATCACAGGCAATGTTCTTCCTTAATGGGGCGCTATCCACGTTCTGCGAGAAGATGAAAGCCGGCGAGGCCGTCTTTCTCGACTACCCGGAGTATGATCCTAGCCACTGGGTGTCCAATAACTTCGCGTATCGCAGCTGTCCGACGAGCTTTCTTCCTATCCCCGTCGACGATAGCCTAGCGGATTTGTTCGAGTATAACGAGGCCATCGCGCAGTGGCGCGAGCGTGGAATGGAGGCGACGGTTCCTGGCATCTGCGTTTTCTGCGACGACCATGGCGCTGCCGCGCATCCGTGCGAGAAGGCGCCGAGACTGACGGTGCGAAATCTGTTGGATGAAGTGGATGCGGCGGCCAAGGCAGCTGGACTCGTGGCCACAGTAAACGTCGTCCACCAGCTCCTCAAACAGGGGCCTACCCACCGCAGCGTGCGTGTGCTGGCGTCGCAGATCAGCGGAGAGGGGATGCCCGGCGCGATCAACGTTGATTTCTTCGTCAAGGAGGAAAAGCGGGCGAGGAGTGAGTCGTCCCATAGTTCGCTGCCAGAGCTGGTTACTCCGCCGCCGTCAAGCGAGTACTGAGGAAGAATTAACGTAGTTGGCCTGATGAAACGGTGCACTAGGGTGCGGCCGTGTAATCTAATGAAATCAACTAGAGAGTGAAGCGAGCTAGTCACTAATCACAATCCAACCAAAATCAAAACAAAACACTAATCCGATCCTAATGCTCGTGTGTGTGTTCAGGGAAGTAGGGTACGTATCACCCGTCAAGAGGGTGTGCAAAGGTTTTACAAGACTCTGTTTCAATAGCCAACTATGCAGTTTAAGCACAGTTATGCTGGGGTAGCAGGGACTTCACACCAACAGAATATCAAGACTCAAGTAGACCTTCGACTGTTCAAGTCTTCAGTTTCTTTGTGAGCGACAGAACCTAACACTACTGGCAGCCAGCCAAGAAGCAGAAGGTAGGGCAGACTATCAACAGACAGACACTACTTCAATATCAACCAATGCTGCACAAATGGCGGCGGTATCAACAAAACGGGGGTGGTTACACAGAAGGTGGACGCTGGGCTAAGGCGCGGACAGTTACACTGAAGGCGACGGTTTCACTTCTACTAGCACAAACTAGTCTTTAGTCCTGGAGGCCTGAAGCGCTGCTACAGGAGACAAGAGAGTACAATTTACACAACAAGTCTTAGTCCTGGAGGCCTAAAGCGCTGCTACAGGAGACGGGTTGGTGCAGGTTGAGCGGGGCTCTTATATCAATGCAATTGGTAGTCTTTTCAATGTCCCGTTGAAACGCCGTAACAAGAGCGCGCTGCATCTAGTGCTATTTTGCGATTTCCTAGGACCAGTATTTATACAATGGGAAAGCGCTAGCACTTCTGAAGTGTTATTACTAGCACTCAGGACTCTGGCTAGGTGATATAAAGGAGAACTGGAGTGAGCCCAAGCTGCCGGTTGTAGCATCAGATACGACTAGTGTGACGTGCTAGTACAGTCTGAAGGCACAAACCACGGGGAAATAACCATAAGCCTACACAGTCAAGGTGCTAGCACCTAGGAAGCGAGACACAGGAGAGTGGTATTGCAAGCACGCTAGCTGGAGGTGCGAGCGGCGAGTCTGGGATCTGAAGGGTAGTAAACTATGCGCTAGCAGCCTTCTAGCAAGGGCACTAGTGTGCGGTACCCCTCTAGCGATCGACCCGAGACCCGAAACACAGATGCAAGCACGTGACAGTCGCGATGCGGTCGCGAGTCACAAACAGAGACAAAGTAGACAGTAGAGGAATAGCTAGCAGGCCATTGGTGCAGATGCGCGGGTCACCACATATGCAGTAACGGATAAACGGGCTGCTAGCTGGTGCTCTGACTCGTGCTAGATGACTCCAGGCGGCGGATTCAACTCTGCTTCGTCAGGATAGCGATTCCAGCAGCTGATGGCAAGCTGAGGGATCACTCACGATACCCATGAATGGACACTAGCAGATCAGGGTGGCTGTTCTGCTTGGCATAGACCCATCATAAAACCAAACAGCAGTCGTTTCATTGGCTGTCGTATCTATCACATCATTTTCACTCATTTATATTATTCATTCTGTTTATCACATGTACCATGGACCTCAGTAGTATAAAGGGAGCACAGGGCAGGCTAGAACCTCAGATTATTACACCCCGACTTTGTACGAAGTTAGCGCAGGTGGTCTCAGGTTGCTAGTGGAGATTGTACACACACTTCACAAGTAGTAGCTTTATTGGAATCAATACTGTTGACTCTGGACACGTCGAGATCTTAAGTTGAGATTCTAAGTTGTTGGCTCGCAGAGTCTTCATGTATAAAACCAAGGGTGTTCTCTTCGAGAACCAGCTAGCAGTTGCGCTAGCAGCTTTGCCTTCACCCCGATATATTTGTAGTGTGTTGGATCACCTGCTAGGTAATTGTGTGTTGACTCGAGCCCACTAAGAAGAAGACAGACTAAGTGCCCCCACCTCTAGACCGACTGTAACTTGTCAGTTACTTCGCCTTCACCCTGATATTGACGGAAGCGCTGTCGTAGTGTGTTGGGTCGCTAGCTGGACGCTTATAGTGTCTATTGCCAATACAAAGTGGAAATGTTCCTGTTCTTGGTTAAGGAATAGTTCAGCGGCTTAAGGACTGCCTTGTCGCTTGAGGATTGAAGTCCCCTTGTTGTTAGCCTCAATAGTCTTTGGGTACCCCATTGCGAGGATTTTCACAAACCTACATACTCTGCCCTGGTGCCCTCGATCTAGCGATCCAGCCACCTTGTATCCAACCATAAACCCCTGCCCATCCCAGGTGCTAGCGGTATTGTTGTTGGCAGCTGCGTAGTGCTAGCGTGTTGTTGAACGGCTTTGTTGAAGTCTAGCAGTCGAATTGTGTTTGTTCCAAACCCGCTGGTCGCATACTACGGCCCGGACCCGAACTCACAAAGAGAAGCACTTACATCTTTGGAGGAATAGATCGTTGTAGTGGTTGTTTTGTGGTTGTTTTGTGCAAGCACAAATCTAAGCTATTTCTAGTTGTATATCAAGTGCACCATTTCACCGTATCTCTTAGTCTTTTCTGTGTGTCTGCAAGTCTTATCTGATTTCTTTCACAAATCTAGAGTCTACTATATTGCCCGTATATCTGGGGGATAGTTTACTGGCTAATACAGAGTACACAGCTGGCTTTTATACATTTCAGAGAGAAGCAAAGGAGATAGACGGAATGAATAGGAACAATAAAAGGTGGGAGCCCGAGTAGTGAATGGCCAATGGCATAGAAGACATTCTCAACCATGGGTATTATGACCTGCTACCGGGGCTAGTCCACATGTATTTCTCTAGCACGCCATAAGATGTGCTTAGTTGTCTTGGTTTCCATCTTTCTGACTGAGCAAGTCAGTCTTTTAGTCATTGCTGACTGGTCAAGTCAGTCTTAGTCAATTCCTATTCAACTTCTGTATCAGTCCTGTACTTCACAAGCCCAGTGGAACTCATAGTACATATCAAGCGGATTGACAAAATAGCACGGCGCTATACTGGTGGACCAGTATAGTGACCAGTGAAAATATAGTGCGGTGCTATTCTGTAGTGCCAATCCTCATCAATCATATCAGTAAATCCTTGATGCGAGGTCCGCATCTTTCTAACGGTCAGATCTGCCTGTGTAACCACAGTGATGGTTAACTCAGTAACATGTCTTCATCCCAATCTAATCAGTTGGTCATATACACAAAATGGCGTGGCGCTATATCTCTGCCGGCCCTAATGTGGTTGTACCAATCCTGACTTCGTATATCTTGTTTTAATAGTCGTCAGACTATTCAGAGGCTGTTGAGGCAGCAAGTCAATAATTCTGAGTAGTTCCCTGATGTTTCACCTCCAGCGCATAAGATAATGGCTTACCGCCACCATCTATAGCTCAGTGTAGAATATCATAGTCAGGACGTAACAGCCTTTTGGGCTGCCTTGTCAAGTCTACTCAATCCTTCATAGTTGATTTGTTACACTGACTTTCGGCCATCAATAGTGTAGCCTACCACCCCAGGGAGGGTGTACACTCATAATCTAATGCCTCACTTCTGCCCACTAATAGGTTCAAAATGAAATAAAAACTGGTATTTTCATGCATGTTTTGGTACACGCCCTATCACCGAGGTGTAGAAGCAAGAATAAATTTCCGTGTTTCGCATAACGGGTGTCTTCAGAACTGGAATTGAGAGAGGAGTACATTGGTAAGGGCGAGGAGAGGGCGCGAGGCGGCGGGCGTCGACGAGGGGACAAGAGGAAGGTCACATGGGCCTGATTCGGGGATGATCGAGATTTACTTCCGCTGTTTTCATAAGAGGACACCAAAGATCTCCTCATCATTCCCCTCTTCGAAACCGCCCCTACATGCTGCGCAAGAGCGTCTCAGTGTTCCATCGACATTTCGAGCGTCTCCTCCTGTCGGACGAGGAATTTGGGAACATGTCCTGGGAGCCTCCAGGCCGTCTGGAAGAGTTCTGCCGCGAAAGGCTGCATCCGGCTCTCCTACTAGTCCACTGGTGTACTTTGGAGGGTACCGATCCTCGAATAATTTGCATGGACATTCCTCCCGAAGAGAAAGAAGAGCTGCGGCTCGTCCTTCTTCGCCTCGTGGGCACTATCGTGAGTGCTGGGTTTTCTTTGGTGTTTCTTTTCTAAGGTTTCGGCATAATCATATTGACCATAATTTGGGCAGAGGTTTCTTTTGCATGCACGCCCTACTCGCTGCGAGAATATGCGGATTCCTGAGCTCGCCCACCACGTTCCTGCAGCGCAGATTTTGGCCGCCGCCAAGAAGTACCGGGTGCTGGGGGAGTGTGCCGATCTTTTCGTGTTAACATTGCTCGCATTCGATCGTGCTATGGATGGGCAAGGGGTGGATCGGAAGGCTCTCAGTGTCGGCTATTCCATCCTAATGGACCTCTACCAGGCTGCGTCTGAGCAGGCACTGGAGGACGGATGTCCAACCGACTTCGCCGAGTTTCGTCGGGGCAAGGAGCTTCGTCTCGACGTCCCACTGGAGGAAATGATCCCAGCTGAGCTCCTCCCGTAAGGTGAGTATGATTTCGCAATTTTCCCTCGGAGGGAGAACCTCGTTCTCGTTCGTTTACCTGACAAAATTCCTTGTTTAGGGGATGATCGGCCGGGATCCGAATCTGGTTTCGGGTCGAGATGATTGATGAGAAGGATTGCCGTTCCCAATCGGGATTGCCGAGTAGTTCGTAGACAGTTGGTGCGAAGTTCAGGACGGATAAATAGACCCAGAACGAAAGCAACAGGGAAAAACCCTGTCAGTTCGTTTCTTTGGTGTCTGATGGCAGCCTCATTTCGTACATGAATGAACAGCGTTCGTGACGAATTCTTGAACCTCAATTTCCCATGCATGGCGCAGATTATCGAGCATTCCAATCGGCCTTTGATGGCAGACATCAGTCGCCAGATACTGGAGCCCATGTATCAATCGTTCCTGGTTATTCACGGGGACGCAATCTGGAATCCGGAGACAAAGTCCGCCGAGGAACACCGGTTCCTGCAGGAAAAGACGCGCGTGTATTTGGAATTGGTGGTAAGGTCAACCTTGTGGACACTTGTTCTTTTCTGACGATTGAGACCACTCGTCTCCCGGTCTCCAGGGCAGACTATCCGATATCCTGATCCAGCATGGTCGACTGGCGGCCGATTTACGGGTTCCGGCTCCTCGTGTGGCATGGCTATTGTCTGTAATGCGAGCAGACCAATTATATGGTTTCAGCGGGGACGAGGTTCGGATACGGCGGGTCATCTTGAGGGGCAAGATGGCTTCTCTCTACCAATATTCGGAAAGGCTCCGGCAATGGGTGGCCCATCACTCAGCTAGCGAGGACGACGCGCTGGCACAAGGGGCGGCCCAGATGGCGGGTATGTCCAAGAGCGAAGACATATCGGGACAGGATCCATAGGATGGAGATCTGCGTTGGGCAAAGCAGGAGTATAAAAATGCTTCCGCGGGCGCGAGTTTTTGGTCGAAGAACAATCCTTGATATCCCAGCCGCTGTACTTCCTCGTTGCTTCGTTTGAATTAAATGTCCAGCAGCAGATTCTTCGTCATCCGGACTGTGGCCCAAGCCATCGTTATCCCGCCATTGCTATACGTCGTGCTGGATAATTTCCGATCTGCAGAAGTAAATCGTGACAACTATTGCGGCTCGCCGCAGGGGGAGGTCACATATGTGCGAAACTTCCTCCGTCCTTTCGCGCACGTTATTCGGTCTTCCATTCCGAGCATGGTGTGCGGACCAGACGATATGCCCTTCGGACGTGCGGCTGAGCTGGAGAAGTACGTGCTGGTGTATATCGAGCGTGCTGTGGGTGTCGACATTATTGCAAGGCAAGCTGCCACGGAGGCTGACCGGTTTCATAGGCTCTTCTCTACGCGATATCGTTTGAGGTATCTCGTCGCTCTGAGCAGCCAATGACGCTCGATCCGTCCAAACCCGAGCGGTCGATACTTTGTGGAGGCGCAGCGGGAGACCAGTGGTCTCGTGGGCGTAAGGTGATAATTTTCAAGGGTGAAATGTTCATAGTGTGGTTCTTCGATTCGAGTTTTTCATATAGTGACTTGGGTTTCCTGTGAATTGTACTTTTTCATGTGTCCTGATCGCGAGTGTAGTCCTTTCTGCAAGTGCGGGCAAAGTGCTGATACACAGCCCGATAGTATCTTGGGGGGGGTCAGCGGGAGACCGGTGTTATCCGTTCATTTAACCGCTTCCATGGGCATATAAAGATGGGCTTCTACGGTAAGCCCACATAAATTTTTCATTCGATGCTAGTTGTGCCCTTTCATGCTGCCGTCCAGTAGGCCTGCTCGGCTCAGGTCAGCCAAGCGGCTGAGTTGTCCTGAACTTGTCATCCTCTGGATCCATCGCGCCTGTCATCTAGCACAGGGCCTTCATCATACCACCAATATTGCGACGGAGGAGGAAACTCCACATGAGACCGTGGGCCTCATTCGTGATGCGGTCAGCATGCTGCTGAAAAACATGGTGGTGCTTGGGAAGGCGAGCCTGAAATACGGCGCTATCGAAGGACCCGATGCTCCCGGGTACTTCGTTCCTTCGGAGGGTACAACGCTATTTGGGATGGCCGAGCGTTTTGTCGACTTGTATGGGTACCACGGGGATGGCTCGCCGTTTGACCGGGCACTCATGTTCGACAACCTGAACACCCTCTTCCGCTCGATGGTTTTGGACAAAGAATACCTCTGGTGCAGAGTGGATTTCCCAAATTTCGAGCTCTCGAAGGAGGACCTGGAGCGATATGGGATTTACGAGTTCATAAAACCTCGCCAAATCGCCCGCATTCACGCCAAAGACCCGAGGATAGTTCGGCATCAATTCGGAGACCGCCTCCTGCAATATAACCCAAAGCTGGGCGAGGCTGCTCAGTATACATTCCCTGATCCGTCGCAGGAGTATGCAGCGACCCGACCGAATACACCGGTGCTTTCGTTGATGGCAGAGGTTGCCGATGAAATGGAGGAGGATGGGGAGGAATCAGACAAGGAGAACGAGAGCCCGTAGATCGCGTGGTAATTCCAGGAGGCCACGAGATGCATAGTCTCCACTGGGTATTTGTCCATAGTGTTGTGCGTGTCAATGATCCTTCCGTGGAATATTCCAATTGACCGAGTCCTGGGGCGTAGGTTGCACGTGACCATGGTGTAGCCGCAGTATATATGTCAAGGATTGACTGGGTGCATCTAAAAATGCAAGTCCACCAGCTTCTCATTCGCTCGCCCGGTGTCCATGTTCCCTCAATTTCGCGATCGCTTCTGCCCCTTAATGTGTTGTCGCTCGAAGACGACACGTTACGGCTCGTCCGTTGGCATCCGTTGGAGGGGTGGGTGAACTTCCTGGAATTCAGGCTGCGACCCATGATCTACGAGCTGCCCCTGTAGTACCATTATAATGTGCCCTGGATTTTCCAGCAGTGCACATTAATATGTGCACTTTGCATCTCCTGGCCTGGTGCACATTGTAATATGCACCCTTCCCCTGCCATTCTCGGCATGCTACTGCCAGTTCCGGCATCAATGGCATGAGGTTTCCTTATTTGTACCTGCTTATACACCTTCTGCATTGGGCTACAGATTGATTGACAGCACCTGCCTGTCAATCAACACTATAACAACAATTGATGAAAAGTTCCCAGGCATGTACATCAACTTTGCCATCATTTATCGCTGGCTCTGGGAATTTATTTTGTGTTTTGCGCAATAACTAGGGGGTCTCTTGCAAAATTGTAAATACAGCCAAATAGCCCTCAGCCAGCTCTACAACTTTGATTTTGAGACCATTTTTAGCCAACTGCCTTTTTTGGTCACTACGCTTTTGGCCCAAAAAGGAAATTACAGTGTTTTCTGTCTCCCTAGCTCAATTCTTAACCATTTTGGATGATCTAACCACATAGACCTATAGATCTGTGGTCATTCAAGCCACCTGGGACACAGTAGAGACTATTAGAGAACAATAATAGGGTGAAAATAGCGAAAATCCTTAAATTACATTCTGATCATGATATCTTGGGTATATATGCTTGTAAATGACTCATGGATACACAACATTGTTTCTTTGGGCTGCAAAGACATTCCTCAGATAGGTGATCAGATGCTAATAATTAAAAACATCGCATTTTGGCTATACAAAGAAAATCTATTTTGACCTTACTATGCACTCCTCCATCATGTGGGGCCTTCCCAAACACATCATTTGGATGTTTCTCATGTATATGGAATAGAAAAGTAAGTAATGCACACCTGGAATGGGGAACACTCCATAGTGCAGGGTGATCTTCTTGGATGTACTTGTTCACTATGTTCTGGCTGCCATAGGGCCAAGCCTACTGTTAAAAACACTTAATACTAGTCTAAATGAGCCTTAAGAACGGTTTTGGGCCAGAAATTGTCACAATATTTGATAGTAAACTTCAACAGTGTGATTTGACACTTTTGCTTGTTTCATGAATAGTGCATTATGTAGGCCAGATAGTGCAGAATAAACATCGGAAATGGAATCAGACAGTCAAAATACACCAGATTATGCTTTACCTCAAGTGATTTGGTTAGGTTTTGGTTGAATGCTGCTTCCGAGCATATAGGTTCAAGAGCAAGTTTTCACACTATATGCTCACCTTAGCTCAAAACACCATCTGGCCGAAAATTGACCAAAATGCTTCAAATAAAGCCTAATCTGGTGTATTTTGACTGTCTGATTTCATCTGTGGTGTTTATTTTGCCCTATCTGGTCTCCATAGTGCCCTATTCATGAAATGAGCAAAAGGTGACAATAGACACTCTTGGAGTTTCCCTCACTGTATGGGCGCTCTTTTTGATTCAGAACTGTTTATGTAGCTCAGTTGGACTGGAAAGGGTCTTCAGAACATTGTTTATGACCCTGTGGCATCCAGAACATGGTGAACAAGCACCCACAAGAAGATCACCCTGTACCATGAAGTGTTCCCCGTTCCAGGTGTGCATTACTTACTTTTCTATTCCATATACATGAGAAACACACAAATGATGTGTTTGGGAAGGCCCCACATGATGGAGGAGTGCATAGTAAGGTCAAAATAGATTTTCTTTGTATAGCCAAAATGCGATGTTTTTAATTATTAGCATCTGATCACCTATCTGAGGAATGTCTTTGCAGCCCAAAGAAACAATGTTGTGTATCCATGAGTCATTTACAAGGGTATATACCCAAGATATCATGATCAGAATGTAATTCAAGGATTTTCGCTATTTTCACCCTATTATTGTTCTCTAATAGGCTCTACTGTGTCCCAGGTGGCTTGAATGACCACAGATCTATAGGTCTATGTGGTTAGATCATCCAAAATGGTTAAGAATTGAGCTAGGGAGACAGAAAACACTGTAATTTCCTTTTTGGGCCAAAAGCGTAGTGACCAAAAAAGGCAGTTGGCTAAAAATGGTCTCAAAATCAAAGTTGTAGAGCCGGCTGAGGGCTATTTGGCTATATTTACAGTTTTGCAAGAGACCCCCTAGTTATTGCGCAAAACACAAAATAAATTCCCAGAGCTGGCGATAAATGATGGCAAAGTTGATGTACATGCCTGGGAACTTTCCATCAATTGTTGTTATAGTGTTGATTAACAGGCAGGTGCTGTCAATCAATCTGTAGCCCAATGCAGAAGGTGTATAAGCAGGTACAAATAAGGAAACCTCATGCCATTGATGCCGGAACTGGCAGTAGCATGCCGAGAATGGCAGGGGGAAGGGTGCACATTACAATATGCACCAGGCCAGGAGATGCAAAGTGCACATATTAATGTGCACTGCTGGAAAATCCAGGGCACATTATAATGGTACTACAGGCAGTGGTGGATCTACTTTGTCCATGCAGCAGTCATGCACAATTTCACCCTTGTCGGAGCGAAAAGTGTGTACTCGTTGGTGGAACTGGACCACATCAAGTACTGGGTGGGACGGGTTCTTCTCCACTGCGTTGGTAATTTCCTATTGGTTATGCTCCAAGGTAGCTGATCCTGGGCGCAGAGATTGGTGCTCTCTTCCCGGTGCGCCATTCGTTCAGTGTACATGGACGACATCTGCATCCGCTACCCTCCTGTGACCGGGATGCCGGGCGAAGCAACAGCAATGTTCGAAATTATGCATCGCGTATGTCGCTCGATCGGGTACCCGTTCGACCAGGAGTCATGGCTTCTGAACCTTAATCTCCTTATCCCTCTGGTGGAGAGTGCGCGTGAGACGCGCGCTCTTCTCCAGACCGAACTGGATTATCCCGCATTCGACAAGCACGGGCAGCTTTTAATTCCCGATTTTTACTCCGTCGAGGTGTGGCTGCAAGAGGGAACGTTTGGGAGAGGGAAGCACGGGGAGGGGGTCGCCTCGGTCGGCTATTCCGTCCGCATCTTGGGTGATGGGACTGCTGGGGTTGGAACAGCATAGTGACATGTGTCGTTACGTCTTTGGCCGTGTTTCAGCTGCATGTGAGGGCGCGTCTCGTTTCCGTGTTTTTCTTCTAGGCTGTTGATTATTCATGTAGCTTTTTCCATTGAATCTGTTGAAACGGCGTCGTAACATAAATGCGCGGCATCTAGGGCTAATTTTTGCGATTTCCTATGACCAGTATTTATACAACAGGAAGCAACTAGCACTTCTGCTGTTACTAGCATACCAGCTAGTACGCGGACCACTTGTTAGGTGATATAAAGAAGAGTCAGAGCGAGCCCTAACTGCTGACTGTAGCACGAGGCCACACTAGTGGGACGCGCTAGCTGCTAGCTGAGTGTACAAACAACCAGGGATTAAACCACTGCCTATACATTCCTGAGACATGACCTAGGAGACTCTAGTAGTCCAGAGATGACTTGGGGCAGAGCTAGCGGGAGTCTAGCAGACGGGTATCTATGATAGAAGTGCAGCTAGGGGACTACGCCTTGAGCTAGG